>JAWNOD010000085.1:0-145000 GCA_035046225.1 Drosophila pegasa | reverse complement strand
ATAGCAGATCTGAACAGTAAATTCAATAGACAAAAACCCAGTGAGACAAGGTAAAGCTTACGAAAACTTAAAGAAAAAGCAGTAAAAGCTAAGTTTGCTATATGAAAAACCTTAACTACAAGATAATTCCTTACAGTCATTAGAATATCTTGAAAAACCTAAGGTGCTAGAGTTATGCAAATGTCAAAAGTTTCTTAAGAAACCCCGTAACCCAGCCAGGCAAATCTTGTGTCGCTGCTTGCTCTGGTTGTCACAGCTAGAAAATCTGCGATTTCATTTAATTTCAATTTTTTTATGTTTCGCTTGCAACTTTTGTTATTTGGTAAGTGTTTTTTTCTGCTTCTGTTTCAGCTTTTTTTCTGTTTCTTTTTGATTTGCAACAAGTCGCGCGCTCACACGACATCGGCATCGGCATCGGGGCCACCTCCAGCGCTTGACACGCATCCAGGCCGGCGACGAGAGTCGTGGAACACCAACGCTGCATGGGAATGTTTGTGTGTTGTAAAGCTTTGTGTGTGCCAGCAAGTGCGATAGTTAATTAGTTGATTGCATTCACGTTGCTCTGTTTCTTTACGCTTCTCTGCTAGCCACATCTAACGTAACGTAATGTAACGTAACGTAGCGTAGCGTAACGTAAAGTAAAGCCAGGGGCTGAGTGTAGACAGAGGCTCTTAGGCTGTTGGCTCGCTGGAAATCTTGACATCTCGACAAAAATCATAAAATATCAATAAGAAATGTTTCAACAAATGAAGTTAATAATTTATTTATTTTTGTTTGTTTGTTTGTTTGTTGTTAACACACGAAATGCCACATATGTAACGATAAACGATAACGATAAACGATATGCGAATTGCGATGTGGGCGTACAGGTCGTGTCTTGTAGAGATCGTAACGTAAAGGCATGTACTGCTCGTAAATGTAAAGAAAACACGACAATAACAACAACAACAACAACAACAACAAGTTCGACAACACAAAATACCGATACCAGGTACAGCTGCCAACTACTTTAAAAAAAGACTATGTACTTAAAAAAAAACTTTCCATTTTGCTCTCGTTAAAAAAAAAATCTAAAACAAATTAAGAAATCAATACAAGTCTCTATCTCTCTTTCTCTCTCTCTCTCTCTTTCTATTTCTCTATATAAATATATATATATATATATGTATTTATATTTTTACATATATATATATATGTATATGTATTATATATGTCTTGATCCTAACCTAACCAAACAAGTTTTATACAATTTTTGTTTCATTGCCTCTCCAAAAACTGTCTAAATGTAATTGTAACTCTCAATACCTGTATGTACTGCCCTCGCAATTGCGTCACGCCTCACGACTCACGTGTCACGTGTCACGCATCTTGCGCACATAAAAGTCCACAGCAAGAACCGTTCATTCCAATTGATAACTGTTCTTCAGCTCCGCTCTTCTGCATACATACATACATACATGCATACGCCCTCACTTCAGCTCGCTCTCTCAATATCGCTCTCTTCTCTATCTGTCTCTTTCTCTCTCCTGCTGCAACTCCACTCACGCACGCGCTTTCGCTCACTCACAAAAGCAAAACAAAAACGAAAAAAAAAACATTTCCTCTTTACTGTACATACACACACATATACATGTGTAGCTTTTACTAGTCGTCGTGTGTATGTAGCTGTGTGCAACTATGTATATGTAGATCTCTCTACTCTCTCACTCTCACACAGACATACTTTACTTACATGCGAGATGAACCGTTAGCTTTGTGCGCTTTCTCACATTTTCTTCTCTTCTCTCGTTGCTCAACACTGGCAGGTTGTAACGACTAGCGGCCCACGCAAGCCCCAGCGCCAGACCTCCAACGCTTTCTCCAACACATCCGACCAGGACGCCGATGAGGAGCCGGACCCGGAGCCGCTGGATCGTCCAGCCGCCAGCCTGGCGCCGCAGCAGGAGCTGTCCGCCGCTGCCGTTGCTGCCGACAGTTCCTACTCGAATCTGAGCAACTGCCTCATGCTGACGCCGACGGCGCAGCACAAGCTCTGCCTGGAGACGTCCTTCACCAATCTGCAGCAGCAGCTGGAGAAGCGCGCTGCCGCCGCCGGCAGCAAGGCCTCCTCCCTGGCGGGCAGCATCTTCGGGCGCAGCCAGCTGAGCTCGACGACGACGCCGTACGACATATCAAGCGTGCTGGACGACAGCATCACGACGGTGACCATGCGCCGCAGCCCCTGCTCCATGGTCAGCGAGACGACGACGACGGTGGGCGTGGCGGGCGAGGCGCCGCGCCTGCGCGCCGTCGCCTTCGACATGGCGCCAACGCCTCCGCCGCCTCCATTGGCGCTGGTGGAGCTGCAGCCGCTGGCGCGGCAGCACTCGGAGCGCAAGCCGCGCTCCCTGCCGCTCACCCAGGCACTGCGGCGCGCCTCGCTGGCCGGCCAGGCGGTGGACCTGCTGCACGACGATTGGTACGGGCTGGCGCCGCTGGCCAGTCCCGAGACGCTGTCCGAGATCTCGAGCGTCTCCTCGCGCAGCAGCGTGCCGATCAGCTTGGCCAACAGCATCGAGCGCTATCTGCAGCACATGGGCGTGGGCGTGGGCGTGGCGGCGGGAGGCGCGCCCAAGGTGCCGCTGGAGGACATCTTCGAGTCGCAGCTGCACACGCCCAAGGTGATGCGGCGCGCGCCCAAGTTCACGGAGAACCTGTCCGGCTGTGCCGAGGACACGCGCAACCTGGACCAGTACAAGCGGCTGGGCCGCGTCTTCGTTACGTTCCCGCGCATCTACCCGGAGCAGCTGCAGTCCAAGCACAGCCTGGGCCTCGACTCCAACTCCAGCGACGACAGCTTCGAGTCGGCGCACAGCCTCCAACGGCTGCAGCTGCCGGCGGCGGTGCCCTGCGCCGCCAGCTCCAAGTCGGCCGACCAGCTGGACGAGGAGACACGCGCCACGCCCCCCGGCAAGAAGCTCACCTTCAGCGACAGCAACATCCTGGCCGACGAGCCCTGCCTGCGCCTCTGCCCGCACTGTCCCTGCCGGCGCGAGGGACGCGACTGCTGCACGCGCCCGCCCCACGATCACCAGCAGTGCGCCAAGGTGGCCACGGCCACGACGACGTCGACGGACACCAACAGCAGCTTCTACAGCGCCAACTCGCAGTCGTCGCTGGAGCAGTTCGCCACGCCCAGCCGGCAGCCGGCGCAGCTGAACGGCGGCCACGCGCTCCACGAGATACTCATACGTCCAGGTGTGCTCGAGTCGCACTTTCCCGTCTACGGCGGCGGCGCCCAGCCGGAGACGCCGGCCATCGTGGCGCCCGCCTCGCCCTCGCCCCTGAGCAATGGCGGCGGCGGGAGGCGGGGCGACGTCGTGGGCGGGCGCGTGCGCAAGCGCCTCTCCTCGGAGGAGTTCGTGTTCGCGCCGCGCAGCGAGGAGCTTCCCATTCTAGTACAAATCGGTGATAGGAGCAACAGCGGCTCGCCCTCGACCCGCAAGCAGCGACGCGGCTGCTGCGTCTATCCGGCGGGCAACAACATTCGCGTGGCCGGCGCCGAGGTGGACGCTGCCGCTGCCGCTGCTTCAGCGACGCCCGTCGCCTTTCCCACGTCCATTAGCAAATACTCCCGCACACGCGTCGCTGCGGCGGCGGCGTCGGCAGCGGCAGCGGCTGCGGCGGCTGCGACTGCAAAGAAAGGATTAGAAAATAGCGAAAGTAATGTTTAATAAGATATATATAATTAAATAAGAGTAGTTGAATGCAGTACCTAAGCAACCGCAACCAAAAAAAAGTTTATTCTAATAAAATTATTTGCGACGTGCACCAAATGAAATGCAAAAGAAAAAGAAAAAGAAACAGAAAAAGAAAAAGAAACAGAATAGAAAGCAAAACTAAAGGAAATTACAATTTCGCATACATACCAAGAATACATAGCGTGTAAACACAGCGTTTAACATTGAATAAATGCAATATACATATATATTTTTTGTGCTCACCGCCAAAAAGAAAGTTTTAATAAAATGTTTTAAATAAAAAAACGTTACGAAAATACAAAAAACGGCATTCTAACATTTATCGACTTTTCTCGCGGTGCAATCGAAACTATTTCTTTTATTTACTTAGTAGCGATGGCAAATGCTGCACAGCGAAAATATCGATATTCAATGAAATCGATCATCGCCATCGGCTTTAAGGAAAATACTCGCAGCGCCAATGTAAAAATACTAGTAGAAAAATACTTTTCATCGTTTATTTCGAGGAGTAAATGAAGAGCGTCCAAATAATATGAATAATAATAATACAATAATAAAACAACAAAATATAATAATAATTATAATAAAAATAACGATAATAATAATATAGTTAAAAGGTACTATAATAATTCAATATTTTTTGGCTATTGCATTACACTATAAATGGCCAATAGTCTATTCCCGCCAAGCTTTCGATAACTCGTGCAGACGATGAATGCTTGAATGCTTGGTAACTATCGCTAACTTTTCGATATAAGCAAAAAAAAAACAGCTGTACCAAAACATAAAAATGCATATATATAAATATAATAATAACAATAACTAAATACATAAATATAATATAAATAAATATTACACCAACAATTCAAAATTGCCGATATTTGCGCCAAGTTTTCGATAACTCGGGCACACTCGTTCTCGATTAGTGTGAGCTATCGCCAGCTTTTCGATATAAACAAAAAACAGCTGAGCACAAAGTTTGCTAAAGATGTCAATTCTCGTATATTTTTTGAATGAAGCGAGAAGTATTTCAAAAGTTATTATAGTCCAATGTGTAGTGTGCTCAACATTAGTGTGATCAAATAAATTATTTTGTTAGCAACTTTTAACATTGATTTTTGGCCAATATGTCGCTCTTCCCGGCATACGAAGATAGTAAACAAAAAGTGAATCCTGAGGAGGAGAAGGTGGAAGCATCAGGTAAAGGAAATCTATTTATTTATTATAAATTGTAGCTAACTAATTATCTTATATAGAGAATGATTATATCAGTTGGCAGAGCAATCTGAGCTTCGAGCAGTCTGCTCAGCCCGCGATTAAGCGGGAAAATGAACCCGAATCCGATTCCGACTCTAACTACGACTCTGACTCTGACTCCAAGTCCAAGTCCCAACCCGATTCGCCGGCCAAGTCGCCCAAAGAGGGGATTGTGCGGCGCGAAATCGAGTTCGACTGCAATGTGGAGTACTACGTGGACAAGGCGGCCAACTCGCACCACCTCAAGATGCAGACGCTGCCGTCTCTGGCCCGGCCCCAATACTCGATCAGGCTGAGTTGCTTGACCGTCCCGAATGCCCACCACTCAAGGCTGCACAAGACCCAGAAGCCTTCACGTCTGGGCAAGTATCTGCCCAAGCGCAGGGTCGAGCCGAAGCCCGACGCCGCCGAGACGTTGCAGCGCATCCAGGAGCTGCAGATCCTGGTGGCCAACGAGCCGCTGCAGCTGAGCAACTGGATCGAGCTGCACCAGCTGCTCGGCTGCAATGTGTCCAAGAGCAACCGCCTGGCCGTCGCCGAGCAGCAGCTGCAAAAGCTCGAGACGGCGCTGGAGCACCATGCGGGCAACGAGCAGCTGCTGAAGCTCTACGTGGACACGGCCAGCGCCACATATCCGGACAGTGAGGTGGGTCAGATGACGACGTTACGACTGGTTAGCTAATGCACTTCCCCTCCAGGTGGCCACCAAGATCGAGCAGTTGCTAGAGCGCTCGCCCTACGAGTACACCCTCTGGACGGCCCTCATCATGACCACGCAGGGCACCATGGCGCGCTGCAATGTGCCGGATGTGCTGCGCATCTACGAGCAGTGCATGCGGCGCATGCACCTGGACGGCAAGGACGCGCACCACCGCACGGACGAGCTGATGCTGAAGCTCTTCCATAACTGCGTGCTCTTCATGCGCCAATCCGCCAACTGCGGCCAGATGTTCGCCCTGCTGAAGCTGGCGCTGGAGCTGAACTTCCGCAGCTCCAGCTTCGACTGCTTCGAGGCGTGCGCCGCCAAGGAGGCGCCGCTGGTCGAGTACGAGGAGCTGGTGCTGCGCTCCGGCATGCCGATGCCGGAGATCTGGACGCGCATCGAGCGCCTGCGCCAGGCCTACAATTTCCTGCCCTATCCGCAGATGGGGCGGCAGCAGCAGCTGGAGCTGGAGCAGGAGGCGCGCCTCGACTCGCAGCGCTGCATCTACACGGACGACGTCTGCCACTACATCTACCCGCTGAAGTCCGTGGAGAACACCATGCAGCTGCTCCTGCTCACCGTGCAGCTGACCAAGCTGCCCTTCGTGCGCACCGACTGCCTGGCGGAGCGGCTGTGCGCGCGCCTCGACCAGATCGGCGACTCGGAGGCCATCGAGCTGCTGCTCGCCGGGTTGGGCGAGCGCTTCACCTATGCTCTGCCGCTGCACAGCAACAAGGACTACACCCAGACCGTGCTGCAGATGGCCAAGGAGCTGTGCGTCAGTCCCACCTTCATGCCGCACGCCATCGGCCACGAGCTCTACGAGGATTGCCTCGCCCAGCTGCTGCTCAAGTGCAGCGACGCCCTGCAGGACAGGGGACAGCGCCTGGTCTTCCTCCTCATCTGGTTCCGCTTCGAGCGAGTGCGTCTGCTGCTGCTCAAGCTGAACGACAACTTGAACGCGTCGCACTGGCGCCTGGCCAGGCAGCGCATGCGCCAGCTGCTCAGCCAGCCTTCGAATCGCGACGTCACCGTCCTCTACACCGAGATGGCCATCAGCGAGCACGAGGCGGCGGCCAGTCCGGAGCAGCTGCAGCGCAGCGCCGGCATCTTCGATCGCATTCTGGCCGCCTCGTCGGACTACCAGGACGTGGAGCTGCTGCAGGCGGTTGTGGTGCGGGCCGAGCTGCTGCTGGCAGAAGAGCAGCCGCAGCAGGCTCTCCATCTGCTCGGCTGCCTGGCGCTGGGCATCAGCACGAGCTGCAGCCCGGAGTCGCTCGGAGTGGAGCAGACCGAGTTGATTCAGCACAGCCAGCAGCTTCTGGATGCCGCCCTGGCCGCAGCGGGCGAGCAGGCTGCCGGAGCCACCTCCGCCATGCCGCTGGAGGATTACTTTCTGCCCAATCGCTTGCTGCTCCGCCTGCGCGCACATTGCCTGCTGCTGCACCTGCTCCACGAGTCGAGCGCTGCCCTCGAGCTGCTGGAGCAGCTGCTGCGCCGGCCACTCTTCGCACTGGAGCCGGCCCAGCTGGAGCGCACGCGCTGCCGCCACCTGCGGGAGCAGCTGCGCGAACTGCAGCTGCTGCTGCTCCAGTTGCCCGGCGGGAGGCGTGGTCCGCAGCTGATCGCCATGCTGCAGCAGTCGCTGCTGGAGTTTCCGCGCAACCTGGCGCTGCTGCAGCGCTGGTCCACACTGCTCACGCTGCCGTGGTACAAGCTGCGCTCGCGCCTCGTCCACAGCAAGTCGGGCGTCCTGGCGCTGCTCCACCTGATCATCGGGGCGCATTGCCGCTGCGTCCAGCACTCGAAGGAGAGCGGCGACGCGGAGCTGGATCAGCTGCAGCAGCAACAGCAGCAGCAGCTGCAGCACAGCCGCATGCTCCGCATTTTCGAGACTTTTCTGCCCAGCAATCCGTACCGCTCCGTGGAGGAGGCCGAGCAGTACGCGATTCTGCGCCGCAACTCCCTCTATTGGCGCCTCTATCTGCGCTGCCTGTCCACGGAGCGCACCAGCTTCGAGTGCAGCAAGCGCTGCCTGCTGATGGCCCTGGACGAGTGTCCCTGGGACAAGGCGCTCTACATGGACGGCGCCAAGTATGTGCCGCAGGAGGTGGGCAATCTCCAGGATGTGATGACCGAGAAGCAGCTGCGCATTTACGCCCTGCCCGAGGAGCTCAACGTGCTGCGCGAGGCATAACTGAATATATGATAATTAATTAATAAAGTAGAATTGAAACTGGATTTCGTAATCCAAATCGAAAAATCGTTTATTGCACTTCAGTGTGGACAAAGGCATTTATTACAATTAATACTGAACTGAAGAAAGTATTTCGATTATCGATACATTTTTTGGTTTATTAGTATATTTATTTAATTCGAATGCAAAGCCAAAATTTTGCTACGCGAGGCAAACATAAAATAAAATTTTATATTAACATATTTTTTTTTACTTTTTTTTTATTTAACTTTTCGAACCGAAAGAAATTCAACTAAAATATTGCGCTCAAAAAAGTATTTTGATGATCGATAAATTTTTGGCTTTTTAGTATATTTATTAAATGCCTGAATTCAGCGTGACCATGTCGATATAAAAATACCAAATGTAACGCAAAAAGCTTTAGTATTTGAATTTACTACATATGTATATGTGGATCGTGGAAGCTTTTGTAGCGCTGCTAATAAGGGCGGTTGAATCGAGCTAAAAAAGCTTGAAGCAAGCAAAATAAATAAATGTTAGAAATATTAAAATATTAAAAAAACATAAAAAATTGTAAGACGAAAAAGAAAGGAAATTTCGAATTATTTTATTGAAGATAAAGGAAAATGTGTCGATTATATAGCATACTTCAGGGGATATATTTTTTGTGTTATGCCAAAAGTTAACAATTTACAGACTTATTTAGCTACAATTAATATTTAAATTTAAGTTCAATTTTTTCGAGCTACGATTTTTTGGTAAGTTTTTGATAAATTTGGTATTTGCTGATTTCAATTTTAGTATTTTTTAACGAAACTTTCCATACAATATTTTCTAAATATTTATGACCGATTAAATTAAATGAAATAAAATTCATTTCAAATTGCGGCGCCAACAGCTGCCCCCGCACTCCCGGCTCCCACGCTGAGCCACCCTTCGACTGTGCGTATAAGAGTGCGCGCGGCGGCGAGAGCGAACTTCAAAAAATATTGCGTATACGACGTGCAGGCAAAGCTCTCAAAGCTCGCGCTCAAAACAAATGAAGCAAACGGAAAAGAAACGCAGAAACGAAAAAGAAAAACAAAAACAAAAGTAACGCCGAAAGCTTCTTGCGAATGGGCTGTTGGCCGAATTGTCTCAGCTGTGGGATATCCTGGCCCCGAAAGTCTGGGCTTGGAGCGATGCGTCGCCAATGCCACTGCCACTGCCACTGCCAATTGGCTCGCTGCTGCCGTCGCCAGTCGCTCGACAGCAGTCCAAGTCCAAAGACGTTGCCGTCGCAGATGCTCGCAGGTAGAGACACATCTCGGCGGGGCAGCAACTGCAGTTGCTGCTCTCAATACATGTCAAATGCATTGCTTGTGCGTGTGTGTGCGTGTGTGTGCGTGCGTGTCCCGTCTAGCCTGTTGTGTAAGTGTGCGGGCAGCGGCTTCGAGCTTCGCCGTCGTCGTCGCCGTCGTCGTCGCCGTCGGCGCTAGCGCGTACGCTGCTCTGCCGTCGCCAAAGCTCGCCTCCGCCGCCGCGGCGTAGTTGTTGTTATACAAAAAAAAATAAAAAATAAATAAAACCGAAACAATAAACGCAAAAGAAAATAAAATAAAACACAAAATTAACATGGATAAACGAGCTTCGTGTGCGTGCTTTTACTTTCTTTTTTTTTGTGTTTTTTTTTTTTGTTATCCTTTTAGGCAAGGCTTAACAAAACGTTAACTTCTGCCTCCCGCTCTCTTTTGCACTCGCGCGCGCTATCACTCTCACGTTGCGCTCTCTGCAAAGTGCTTCGCTCGCTCGCTCGCTCGCATACTCGCTCTCTCAGTGTCACTCTCTGCCTCTCTTTATGCTGAAGCTCGCTCGCGGCAGCGGCCTAGCTGCTGCTTGGGCTGCTTTGGCTGATTAGTTTAGTTTGTGATTTCAATATAATTAATTTCTGTTTCTGTAGCGGTTTGTTCGGACGTCGAACGTACGCTCGCTCGCTCGCTCGCTCGCTCGTCGCCGTCGCCGTCGCTCGTCGTCGCTCGTTTGCCCGCTCGTTCGCTCGCTCGCTCGCTCGCTTGTTCGATAGCTGCTGGCTTCGCTTCAGCTTCAGCTTCAGCTTCAATTGTTGTGTTTCAGTTTCTGTTTTCTGCGTTCCGTTCGTCGTCGCCGTCGTCACCGTCGTCGTCGTCGTCGTCGTCGTTGCCGTTACTTTATTATTTTTCCTTTTTTTGTGTGTTGTTTTGGCATCGAAATCGAAAACCGAAAACTGAAATTCGAAATTCGTAAAGCGAAATTCGAAATCCGAAACGGTATCAAGCTCAACGACAAAGTGCAACGCATTTTCGCGCAAAGATCAAAAATTCATGTTTGTTTTTGTTTCTTGTGTGTGCGCACCTGTGTATCTGCTGCGCGGGGGTGGGCGGAGCGGAGGCGAGGAGGTGGGTGTGATAATCAGCTGAAAATTGCGCCATCTAGCGGCAGCCGCAGCAGCTCGCGAGCGGCGCTGCAACAAATGTTCGCTCTGTTCCATCTTATGGCATAGAAAAGGAAGCAACAACAACAACACACACACATACATATATTATGCATGTGTGTGTGTGTATGTGGATTGTACGTGCCCATGTGCGCCTGTGCGTGTGTGTGTGTGTGGCTGTTAATTTTTGTATGGCACAGACATGCCAAAAATTAACATATTAATGAATTTCCAGTTTCTTTTTTTGTGTTTTTTGTGTTTTTTTTTGGTTTATTTGCTTTCGTCTCGTATTTTCGAATTGCTTTTAATTTTGCTAACAATTTATTTATATATTTTTCTATATATATATAAATATTACTTTTTATTTTATTTATTTATTTATTTGTGCCGCCAAATCAATCAAAATATCAAAGCGAGAGCACAACAACAGCAGCAAAGCAACAAGAGATTAAAAACAATAAACAGCAGGCAACAACAACAACAACAACAAATATAACAACAAATAAACAAACAGCAACAACAACGAACAAAACGCACTCATTAAAAGTCTAATAAAGTTTTTCGGTTTTTTTTATTATATTTTTTTGTTGTTATTTTCAAGGTTTTATTTTTCGTTTTTTTTTTTTTTTGTAGCTGTGCGTGTGTCTGTGTGTGCGTGCGTGTCTCTCTCTGTGTGTGTGTGTGTGTGTGCTGCTCGTATATTTCTCATTTTATTTCATTTTCGTTCGATTTGCCGTTGTTGCTGTTGTTGCTAGTTTTGTTGTTTTTCGAATGGTGCTTTCTGCTCATTCCTCTTCTTCTGCCTCCTCCTCTTCTTCTGCTTCTTCTTCTTGCTAAACATCTTTGATTCGAACGCATGTCAAAGTATTTGGCGACGGCAGCTTTCAAGCCAGCGGCGACTGCGACGCCGCGCGCACGTTTAAAAAGTTATTAATTTTCATAATAATTAACTTTGGGAATTTGTTGCAAAATATTCAACACACACACACACATACACACATGTGAGACTTTTTTTTTTTTTAAATATTATTTGTTGTCTCCTCGAGCACGACAAAATTATTGCTGACGTCGCATCTGCCGCCGTCGCTGCAGCTGCAGCTGCGACGTCGTCGTCGCCTCGCCTTACGTCTCGCATACCAAACAGAGAGAGCGAGCGAGAGAGAGGCGAGGCGAGGCGAGGCGAGGCGAAGCTTGTACACGCATACAGCAAGTGCCAACCAATACCAATGCAGCGGCAATGGCAGCACAATACGAAATTTCTTACCTCCCCAAAAAATCGCTTAGAAGCAGCGCGCAGCAGCGACGGCCAGGGCAGAGCCTGTAACTGTAAGCGCAGAGATGAGCAAGTGAGTTGCGCTTAGCTGCAAGCTCAGACGAAAAGCGCGCTCTCTCTCTGCTTCTCTCTCTCTTCGTGTTCGCTCTCTCAGCTGGCTGCTTGCATCACTGTTATTATCACTATCAGCATCGCTCGCATGAACTGAGCTTTCGCAATCTGATCTACACGGGGGAACGAACAGCTGAGAGCGAGCGAGAGCGCGGCAGCAACAACAAGTGTTTCCCTTAAATCGGCTGCACAGATTACGCATTCGCAGCGTGAGCTGCAGGCGAGTGATATGTAAACAATTAAGAACGAAAACAATATTATGCAGTCGCGACAGCAGCAGCAACAACAGTTATAGTAATAGAACGTGCTAAATTGAGCAATAACAACTACTTACATACACACACATGCCAGCGTACGTACACACACACACATATATACATATTCGTACGTGTCTCTATCTCTCACTCTCTTGCTCTCGCTGTGGCGTAGTGCGAGTGCAAAGCTATTTTTGGTTTAGAAACGGTGACGGCGACGGCGACGGCAACGGCAGCAGCAGCTACCACCTGATGTTGCCGTCGGCGTCGCTGTCGTTGCTACAGTTAGTAGTGGTTAGGCCAGGTCGAGGCAGTCACAGTAGCAGCAGCAGCAGCAGCGGCAGCGACAGCGGCAGAGGCAGCGGCAGAGAGCTCATACATGTTAAGCAGCGAGAGCGACAGAGGCAGCAACAAAAAAGAAATAAAAGAACAGCAAAAACGGCGCGCATTTTCTAAACGATTTTTCGAAGGACGCTGCTTGCACCTTGTCCTTTGCCATGAGGTGTGGGCGGTGGGCGTGGGCAGTGGGCGACAATGGCGACAAAGCTAAGCAAATTCACAGCTGCGTGATTTATCAGTTATGCTTTGGTATTCAATCATGCGCTCTGAAAAAAAAATTGTCACATCTTCAGCTCTATTTATAAACTACTCGTCACACATACACGCACACACGCACACGCACATACTAATGCGTTGTTGTTGCTGTTGGCGTATACGTAATTCGCTCAGTTTTGAATGCGCTCTGTAATTAACTGCCTTACCGTTAGAGCGAAAACAGAAGTAAACAAACCGCGCGCAAAGGAGTGTTTGGATTAGCCGCAACGAGAGGCGAAGGCAAAGGCAAAGAGGGAAACAGAAAGTGTGAGAGGGCGAGAGGGAGGGAGATGGCGCAGGGCGCACTGGCTAGAATGAGCGAGAACGAGCCAGCATATTATATAATTTATTTATTGCTTTGCGCTCACGGCAACTTGCCGCCGTCATTGTTGCTGTTCTTTTTGATAATCTGCGTCTCCGTCTAGCAATTGCTGTGTGCCTTTTGCTCGCCAGCTTTTAAGGCCTTTGCTTTTGTTTTTGTTTTTGTTCGGTTCGGTTCGGGCTCGCGCAATGCAAATAAAGTGAGCAGTCAGGCGGGCAGAGAGAGAGAGAGTGAGAGAGGGAGAGTGAGAGGTAGGGCAGCGAGCGGCAGAGTGGGAGAGCGCGCGTAACAGCAAAATGTTTAAGTTCGACGTTGTTGTTGCTGTTGTTATTATTGCTGTTATTATTATTGCTCGTAACTGCGACTGCGACCCAGGTGATTGACCCAGGCCAGTGTCACTGTCACTGCGACGCTGCCTGTTCCTGTGCTGCCGCCGCCGCTGCTCATTAATTTTCTTTTGCGTGTTTGTTTTGCAATGTGTACTAGAAATTCGTGTTAGTTGTTTATCGAGCCCCACAGCCACCCACCCGCCCAGCCGCTGGCATGCGTAGACATCTATATTTCATGTCCCTTGTTCAGGTCCGGGTGTGCGTGTGAGCTTTCCTTGCGACAGCAGAACAGAAGGAGCAACAAGACAACGCACGCATTGTCACAATTCATGCTTCATGCTCTTATACTTCTGTTATTTGATTTGCACACACACACACACACACGCACACACTCATACGAATGCATGTGCTTTCTAAAAATGTCTGCTTAAGTCCACAAAATTCGAAGTCAAACTCGAAGTCGAAAGCTTTGAGACAGAACGCGCGCGCTCTTCGCTCTGCCATCCTCTCTATCTTATACGCTCGCACTCAGCCGACCGACCGACCGCCTGACCGCCCACCCAGCCCCTCTCGCTCGCGCGCACTTCTCAAGCTTTCGTGAACAAGCGAAGACGCAGCTTCGACCGGTTTCCATTCGACTAAAGCTCTTCATTTTTGTTTATGTGTTGTTGTTGCTGTTGCTGCTGGAACAACAATAAGAACAACAGCAACAGGTGACAGCACGGGCAGAAACAAAGAAACAAAAACAAAATGATTAGCTATATGTTTAAATATTTTTTTAATTAGCAACAACAACAACAACAACAACAACAACAACGGCAACGAAAACAAAATCAAATGCGACCCAAAATTTAAATAAAGCCATAAAAAAAATAGTTAAAACCCCAAAAACAAAGCCAAAAGAACATGAAAAGTGTAATTTAAAATAAATTAAAAATCTATTTAAATGCTTTTAGACAACGCTAACAAAAACAACAACAACAACAACAACCCAAAGCGAGCGCAAAGTGCGCGATTTTTTTTATGTGAATTTTGTTTCATTTTTTTTTGTTGCCTGTGCAAATTTATATAGTTTAAAAAAATGGTTTAAAAAGTTTTTTTGTTTTTTTTTTCGTGTAGAGTTCACAATGAGCTAATGTAACAGGAGCAGCAACAACAACAACAACAATGTACACTTGCAGAAAACAGTGTGACAAAGCAACAACAACAACAACAACAACAATTACCTCCGCACCGCAACGGCTGTACAAATATTAACAAACAACAAAAAAACATATATAAATACAATAAAAAAAGGAGAAAAAATACAATTTTTTTTCGTCTACAACAACAACAAATGCAAAACTCCCAACTTAACGAAAATAGCAGCAGCTGCAACAACAAAATACATTTAAAGAACAACAACAAAACCAACCAAAAAAATACCAAAAAATAATTTAAAAATATTAAAAATAAACACACATATATACAATACAACAACAACAACAAAAAGTACTGCATGCATTTCTATGTGAAAAAAAAAAAAGTATACAAACAAACTTAGCGGAATAGCTTAAAAGTTTACATATTTTTGATATGTACACACGCCCAATATATATACACACACACACGCATACTACGTAACGAGAAAGAACCAAGAGCAAGCCACCAAAAGAAATCAAGTACAAACAGACCAAACAAAACAAAACAAACAACACACACACACACGAAGGAGAAAAAAACTCAACTCAAGCACATTGAAACCGTTACAAACTAAAAAGCAAGCGCGCAGTCAACAACCACAACAACAACAAGTGCAAAAGGTAAAAAGGAAATAAACAAATTTGCGGCGTGCGCAACAAACACGCAAAAGCAAGCAAAAGGAGACAAAAAAGAAAGGAGCACGCAAAGAGTGAGTGCGTCGCGGTGTGCGTCAAAGCCAAAGCTTAACAGCGGCAGCAGCAGCCACAGCAAAAAAAAAAAGAGAAGTAGAAGAAGAGGAGAAAAAAAAAAAACAGTAACAATAGCAAACACAGTCGACGCGCAGCACTTCATGCAGAAAAATAAGAAACAGCACAAAACATGTAAGTGAAATTGATTTTTATGCGCTACACAAAAGGCGAAAAGTAGGCTATATTTAAACTAAGTTACATTTTGACACAGGGATAATGAATAATTTTAATACGAGTTAATGTTAGTTATAATAATATAAATATTCTAATATATATCTTTTGATATAGTTATATAGTAATGAAGCTCTATTTGTCACCAAATTTATGCAGCTTGCCATTAGCAATTTGCTATAAGACGGGAGTAAAGGGTATTGTGCAGTCGCTTGCATGCGTTTGCAATTTGATTTTGCTCTCGTGTGTATGCATATCTGTGTATGTTTGTGTGTGTGTGCGTGCGTGCATGTGTCAAGCATTGTTGGGGTTGCCCTTATTGCGGGCTGTCATTGTTGCTGCGAGACTCCTAACCTACATAAATATTAAATATTTTCTGCCGTCTGCCTTTCGCTCACACACACAACCTGCTGCTGCTCTGCTCACTCGTCGGTCGTCTCTCGTTTCTCGCCTCTCGCCTTCCCCACCTTTCCGTTTGCTGCACGCATTGTGCGTGAGTGTAAAGCTGCTGTCAGTCTGGCAACGTCTGCTGCGGCTTAAGCCTCTAACAAACAAACAACAACAAGAAGAGCGGCAGCGGCAGTGGCAGCACCTGGTGGGCGTCTGTTTTTTGGGATCGTTATGGTTACAGTTACTTATCTCCCAGAGAGCGAATGCGATAGATAAAGAGTGTGGGCTGCCAAAAAAGAAAAAGAAAAAGAGAATACAAAAAAAAAAGTCGGCAGCGTCTGAGGCTTATCAAAACGTCTGTGTTCACGCGTATAAAGATTATAATTGTCGCACACACTCACACTTGTCTGTGTGTGTGTACGTGTGTGTGTGTGTGTGTGCCATACATGGATAATTACAATGCAAATGAACTAAAAGCTCGCACAGCTTCGCATAAGAATGCGAAGCAGCACTTCTTGCTGATTGATGATGGACACAATTTGCGAATTTTACATGTGCCGAAGAAGAGAGAGAGAGAGAGGCGAGACAGAGACAGCGATAGAGACAATGGCAAGGGCAGCTAAGCCAATTCACGGCAATTGACCCGCATTCGTATTCACTCAGGCACACACAGTGCGTCGCCCGCTCTAACTCCTGCTCTCCCTCTTTCTTTCTTTCGCTCTCTATAGTTTTGCATTTGACAGCTAAATTAGCGAGCTTTGAGTGAAGTCCAAATGCCGTTATAGTTATTAGTAGATATTTAGCTGTATTTGATATGATAAATTGGCCATTTACTTGTCTTTCTTTTTCTTTTAATTGTTTCTCTAAATAGTAAAGAAAATAAAGCATACTTTTATGTCGCTTTGCTGAGCTGTCCTTAGGCTGGAGTGGGTACGGCGGAGGGAGTAGAATTATGAAGCAATGGCGGATATTTACTTATTCGTCGTGTGGTGGGACTGATATTGAGCAGGTTTATAGCAAGAGGCTTGATATGCGTGTTTAGGTGCTCGAGGTAGGCCTTAGTAAGCCTGGAGATTTCCTGGGACCAAAACGTCTCTGTGAATGTGATTATAGGTGTGGAGAATGTGCTCATTCGAGACAATCATGAGGGCTTCTTTTTGGAACTTTTAGAACAATTCCCGGTTACAGCAACTAGCAGTGCTCCAAGAATGCAATCCTTTATGTTCAAATAGGCTGTGCTATCCTGACGTTAGTTATCTATAATATAAATACAGTCGATCTAGATCTATAATATTGATAGAATAGATATATATCTAAATACAAGCTATAGTATATAGACATATATATATATATATATATATATAGATATTTTAGATCTTATAGATATTCAAGATGAATATCTAGATAAAAACTATAGTATCTAAGATTTATAACATATAGAATATCTAGAATATTTATAAGATCTATAAGATCTAAAATATATAAATATGTATTTATAATACATAAAATATCTATAATGTTTATAATGTCTATAATATCTATATTATCTAAAATATCTATGACATATATAATATCTATGAGATTTATAAGATCTATAAGACCTGTATAATGGGTGAATGAGCTCCAAAGAGTTGCCAGACTAAGAACTATCTGACAAAGAAACATGCTTCTATATAAACGTTGAAAACTGCTTGGGAATTATACGACTTAGGATTGGAGTGCTCAAAATACTCCATTGGGTAGACTAAAGGAATATGTTAAGATATATTTAATATGCTAGTATAACCCTATGCTATATAAATATAATACATCTGTACAGAATGTAATAAAGAAAGATAGAGAGAGAGAGAGAGAGAGACAGCTAGAGTTAAACAATTGAAGAATTTAAATACAACTTTTTTATTCTGTTTTTATTTTTTATGGTCAATAATAGTGAAAGAAAACAACGGAGCAAAAGTAAACCTTGTTTTAAAAAAATATATATATATCTTGCCAGTCGGGTTGACTGAACCCGTATCCGTACCCAGACTGGCCCAGCTCTATACCCTTTAAAAATACACATGATACACGATCCGTGCAGTAATCCGTCAATAAAATTCTTTTTTTGGCTGGGAATTTCCGCAGAGCTTGCCCAATTGTCAAAGAAAACAAACTAACAACAATCGAATGGAAAAGTAAATAGATAAATATAAATATAGTTCAAAGATATCACATGGATATATATAACATATAGATATATATGTCTATATATGCATATGTATATCTTGTGTGTGTGTTTTGTGGTATGCTCATTATTTATAGGCAGCACTTGCTAATATACTATAAATCTTACATATATCGTAGATATATATACTATATAGATATATATCTGGTCTATAGGTATATGGAAATATATTAAAGAAATATGTCTATGACACATAAAGCCTTCTGTTTATCGCTTTTTAGCATTTTACGAGTCTGCAAATGAGCTAATTAGGAGCTTGAACGACGGCAGATACCCTGTAAAAATTAAAAATAATTTCAAATATTAAATTCAAATTTATTATTATGTTTCCAATTGTATACAAATAGTATTCGCCTTTGCCAGTGCATCTGTTAGTCGGCTATGCTCGACGATATTGATATGCTTGCTCTTAAATAAATCTATTTCGAATCCAAAACCTTGCACGAAAATAGATTTACAAAGAAGCCCGACAAACGAAAATAAAAACAAAAAACAAAAATATTAAAAAAAAAAAAAATAAAAAATGAAAAATGTTCGTCTCTGGAAAATAATAGAAAATATGAATTTATTTACTACATGACACACAACAAGAGCAATCAAATAAATTATGAAACAACAAAATTAAATTGTTTTCGATAAGGCACAACTGTAAATGCTGATATCGTTAAGATACCCTGTAGTAACACGCTGCAAACAACGGGTATGCGCATCCGGCAAGTGATTTGTCATGAGTTGAATACATTTCCAATGATTGAGGGTTGCCAGATTGTTCTTGTCATTTACAAAAGTATGGCAGCGCTGTTAGATTTTTTAGTAAGCTCATAGAAATTAAACTGAACTGAAACTATTATGGAACTTAACTATCAACAGTATGTTGCTCGTTTGCTAGAGTGTCTAGCTGTTGAAATCATGAAAGTCTGGCAACTCTGTAAGATCTCTTAGTTATTTCTTAGCTTACTGAAATTATATTGAAATAGAAAACAACTATTGCAGCTGCGTTTTGAATGTTGCAAGTTGCTTAAGTGCCACACTCTTAAGATTATGATAGTCTGGCAGCTCTGTAATATTTATTCGTAATTCTAGGCTTAATGAAAGTTTAACTAAAATGAAATAACAACAGGGCATAGATAATCATAAATTGAAACGGATTATCTTATGTTATGTTCTGTGCTGCTAAAATTATAAAAGTCTGGAAGCACTTTTTATATAATTCCATAGAGTTTAGCTCGTTATTTGGTGCTTGAGTGCTGCTATACTGTTAAATTATGGAAGTCTGGCAACTCTCTTTAAATTATTTATTCATTTTGTTTTGTATATTATAAGTGATCAAGTGATTTATGCAAGTCTGTCAACTCTCTTTACAAGCTTTTCTTCAATATGTTTTGATAATATTTTTTATATATTCAGAAGACTAAAGTTTCTCATTATGTGAACTATTGCTGTAGTGCTGCCAGACTGTTAGATAATAGAAGTCTGGCAACTCCCCTTACATTATTTATTTCTTTACTTCTGTAAACATTTTTACATATGTTTTGAATAGACTTTTTCCTATTAAGTAAATTATAGCTTGTGTGCTGCCAGACTGTTAAAATTTATCTGACAATGCTGCACAAGACAAAATGTCTAAACTCTAACTTATAGGAGTTGCCTAGCCCTAATAAATATGTATCTAAAGTAAAATGGAAAATTTTAAAAATTTCTATATTATTTTTGTCGAAATTCATCAAACTCTTTAGTCAGCCATGCTACAGGGTATCAATAATTAAATCGTTGTCGAACATGTGCAATAAATTAAAAGCTTAACAACTTGTTATATCAAATTGTTATTGGCTCATCCACAGCGCGCTGCCCTTGGCCTTGCCTCTCCCTCTCTCTATCTCTCCCTCTCTCTCTCTCTCTGTCTCTCCCTCTCTCTCTCTGACATAAACTCTACTGATCTATTTATCTATGTTTCTGTCTCACTTGCAGCGCCCCGGTCATCAAAATGAGTGCCCTCGATGCGTACCTAAAGCGTCCGGCGAAGGCGTCGACCCGGTCCAGCTCGGAGCATCCCGGCGACGATCAGGCGGCGCAGGCGGACGTTGAAGATCTCAAAACAGACATTCCCTACTTTGACGATCCGCAGCAGCAGCCGAACGAGGCTGATCCTCAGCAGCAGCAAGGATTCGCGTCCGCCTGGTCATCGGCTGAGGAGGCCGACACAGCCGAGGTGCAGCAGCAGGAGGATCTGGAGCTGGACGACAGCTATGCGGATTCGGAGTATGCGGCCAGCGGCAGCGCTGCCAACAGCTACTACCAGTCGCCGACGCCATCGAATAGCGAAATAATGCTGCGGCCGCCCTCCAACACCAGCTTCCAGTACAGCTATCCCTCGCCGGGCAGTGGACCAGGTCCAGGTGGTGGCGGTGGCAACAGCAACAGCAACAACAGCAGCAGCAGCAGCGCAGCTGCTGGCAGCGGGCGACAGCATGCGGCCTATGGACATTCCCAGGCGCTGGCGCTGCCGCCGCCGCCCTCGCCGAGCTCCTCGTCCTCGGCGAATATGTATCCCAACATGTGGTATCCGAACGCCTCGTATGGCAATCCGGGCGCGGGCCACGCCTACGGCCGGTACGCGGGCTGTGGCGTGCCGCCGGGTGCGGCTGCGTATGCGGCAGCTGTAGCGCATGGCATGTTGCCGCACGGTGGCCACCATCATCATCATGCGGCGCTGCATCATTCGCATCCGCCTGCGCATCCGCATCCGCATGCACTGCCACATCCGCACGCGCATCCGCACCACCAGCATGCGCACCACCCGCACACGCACGAGACGATGATGGAAATGTTTCATCTCTCAAATAGGTAAGTGGAATATGATGGATTATATTCTACCTATTTCCCAATCAATATTTATCGATAGTCGATTAAAGGTTTAGACGTTGACAATGTGATTTGTCAGATTGCATAGCTATAACATTATAGATTATATGACATATGTCAATACTTTGACTCTATAACACTAAAAATAGGACATAATTCGATAAATCGATGTTTATCGATATTGGATTTTAATAAGGCAGAAAGTATTTATAGACTGTGATTCCAATTCGAATTGTGTATGCACAATTTTCAACTGTACTCGAAATGTATAAGAGCTACATGGAAATTTAACGAATCGATATTTATCGATAACTCAAAAGAGTCAATTAGCTTCGTTATATATTATCTTTTTGTGTTGTCAGACAATATGTATGACGTGTGCAAACACAAATTGCCCTTGAAATTTTAAGGAGATTTTGCACATCTTATGGAACTACATACAAACAAAACGATATTTATCGATTTTGAATTTTCAATATGAGGCACTTAATTGTTCTCAAAATTTGTCGTATATATATGGATATTGCTTATACATGCACAATTTTCAATAGCTTTCGCAATCTACAAGAATTACGTGCACTTTTATTAAATCGATATTTATCGATAACTCAAAAGAGTGAAATAAACAAGCTATATATTCAAAATAAATCAGTAAAACTTTTAATGATACATTTTTTAGCCATTTTTTGTGGCAAAATATGTCAAGTTTTTAGCAATGCTAGCCATAGAGCGAATATATCGATTATATTCGATATATTCTTTTCTATGATTCAATTTTACTTTGACCTCGCTTTGCTACGCATATTCAAATTCTTATTTCGACTTATGATGTATATAGAAGCCGCTTCAATTCGAATCCCATTTGTCGCCTTGTTGTACAGATATATCTATATGGTATATATGTCATATATACATATATATATATAGATCTCAACCTACTTGATAGCTGATAAAAAATCTATTTTGCTTGCTTGCCTTTCACCCACTCACACTCGCGCGGCCATTTCCTTGGCCAATTTTCTTAACCCACAAAACAGCGGAAACAACAACTGCTCCCCCCTAGCCCCCGCCGTTCCCGCCGCCCCCCATTGCACGCCCCCACTGGCGTAGCTAGCAAATCATTCGGCATCGCACGCTGTTCGGCTTTTTATGGCCCGTGCAGCCAATTTGGCCACATTTGTTGCGCCGCTGACCCGCTGTGCGTCTGCTGGCTCTGATTGGACTCGATTGCCGCCGTTCGTTCGTTCCCCCAACCCCCAGTTCCACCAGGCCCCCCACCCCCACTCGTTGTCCTTTGATAATTCATCCTGCGGCGCTTATTTCGTGTATTTTTATCAAATTGTTTGTTTTTCTTGCAATTTGCACATTTATTTTCGTCACACACTGCAAGCCACGGCGGCAGAGACAACAATTTGCTCAGTGGGTCACTGGCAACAACAACAACAACAAGATTAGATATTGAGTGGGGCTAAAGGCAGCACAAACAACTGCCAGACCATGCCCCATCGCCCCCACGGCCCAGCAGCTGCTGCTAACGAGCTCTGCTAATAAACTCTTGCTGCACTCATGAGTTGCATTTGTTGTTATTGTTGCTTGTTGTTGTTGCTTGTTGTTGTTGCTGTTGTTTTCTTGGTATCTCGAAATTTATGGCACGCGTGCATCGGGGCACGCCCACAAGCGTCGCTGACCACGGGCCATCAACTCAATAGGCCAACAACAACAAACGGCCAGACGGCGTGATGGGCAATAACGTAAACAAAAAGAGAGAGAGAAAAGAGAGAGAAAGAGAGAGAGGGAGGGAGGGAGAGAGAGAGAGAGAGAGAGAGAGAGGGAGAGAGAGCAACGATATACAAATTTGATTTCCTTATTTGCATAATAAAAGTAACAATGTTGCAGTCGAGCACTTTCGACTGCTCAATGCTCGTTCAGTCATTTCACATGATTTTTGAATAGTCTCAAGAGGAAAACCTCAAAGGAAGACATTAACTTCCAATGTTTTAAATGCTTTCAAAGAGCTTGTCTTACGCCAACTTGCCACGCCTCCAAGTGACAGATATATGTATATAGAGAAGCTCATTACATTTCGGGCATTTAGCTGTAAGACTATTGAAGATACAGTGTTTTATGATAAGCCACGTTCCTAATAGGCGAAGATACATGTATATCTATAGTAGTATATACTACAACTACTACTACTAAATCTCCTACTACTACTACTACTATTAATACTACTATATCTACTACTACTACTACTATTACTACTACTACTATCTATCTACTACTACTACTATATCTACTACTACTATTATATCTATTACTACTACTATATCTACTACTACTATACTACTACTATATCTACTACTACTATGCTATTACTACTATATCTACTACTACTATACTACTACTAATATACTACTACTAATATACTACAACTACTACTATTTTACTACAACTACAACTACTATATCTACTACTACTATACTACAACTACTACTACTACTATATCTACTACTACTATACAACGGGATATACTGCTACTACTATACAACGGGATATATTACTACTATATCTACTACTACTATATATATTTTTGGTGCTGGCTTTTCTACACGAGTAGAAGTCGTAGTTTTTGACAGTCGTAGGTTTTTAATGTTTTAGGACTGAGGGAAGTATATTTACTGAAAAGAGAAAGAGATGTACTGAGAGAGAGCGAGAGAGAGAGAGAGAGAGAGGGGGAGGAGATACTAAAGAGTGAGTTGTAGTCGTAAGGCGCTGACTGAAATAAGAAAAGCAGAGGAGACAAAAAACGACAAAAAAAGGAAAATAAGAGCGGGTATTCTGTAGTCAGTCCACAATCGGCAATCAAAGAATCCGATTTTGATTAAATATAGAATGAAGTAACCCGACCTCGACACACAAATGTATATATACAACACTGCAAGTCTCAAGCACTTTAAATAAATGCATTTCCTCATTTGTCACGCCCCTAGTGGGCGTAGCTGAGAGCTCCTAACACGACATAAGACGAAGGTCTCAAGTCTCTGGCGGCAGACCAATTTCACACAAAACCAATTTAGCTCTTAACAAATATGCTATATAGAGTTACATTAATATGTGTATACTAAGCCTATATCTTTTTTATAATCACCCTTCTCTTAATGCTCTTACTAACTGCTAGTTAAAGGCTAATTATTGTCAGCTGAATGGGAAATGAGAACGATATTACGTATACGTATACGTGAGCGTTTCATAAATAATTAAATATTGTCAGTTCTATTTATATGAAATAAGATTAGCTATGCTAAGTGACTGACTGATTGATTGATAGACTGATTGATTGATGGCTTTGCTCTTTGGCAGTTTACGTTGTAAACTTGACTTTGTAGACTTGACTTTTCTTTACATTATATATTATATATTATATATTATATATTATATATTATATATTATATATTATATATTATATATTATATATTATATATTATATATTATATATTATATATTATATATTATATATTATATATTATATATTATATATTATGTATTATATATTATGTATTCCAAGGGCCAGTAGGCCCTTACTTTATAAGCAAGTTGACCTAGAGGCGTAAATTGTGGGTGGAATACTAAATGTTAAGGTTGTAATGAATGTTTTGGTTGTAAATTCCCAAAGTATTTGAACCTTCAATATATTTGACAGTTGCCAGACGTAAAAGTGCTTTATATGCCTGTACTTTACAGTAAATTTTATCTGGAGGTGTGAAAACTGGGTGGATCGTTGCTGTCAAAACCATTTTTAGCTAAACTTTTGATATATTTCAACTAAAGAGCAGTAAAAATTCATTAAGTTTTTTAAATTGAAGATATTTAAGCAGGAGATCTTTAAGCTAAAATTCCTTGAAATGAAGATCTTTAAAATAAATTTCCTTACGCTTTAGAAACTTTAGCAGCAAACTCTTCAGTATAAGATCTTTAAGTTAAAGTTCTTTTCACTAAAGATATTTAAAAGTAAAGTTATTTAAACACTTTTTCTTTAAAATCCACCCTCAGGTCATCATTTACTATTTTTATCCGTCTCTTTTCACCTTTGTGTTGCCTTTCATTTACACCTTTTGCCATTGTGTTACATTTAAAGGTTTTCCCAGCTAGTTTGCCCCCTACTCCGCCGTACACTTCTGTATATTTTCACATTTATAGAACTTCCCTTTTATGAAACTCTTTGTGGAAAACCTACAAATTTTCATTCGAAAGGAAAGAAAAAACGAAGCAAATCGTTGGCTGGGTCTAAAGAAAAAATGTTGAATTCAATTTCCGGCAGTTGCCAACTCTCCGGAACATATCATATATGGACTGGCAGTACACTTATGTGTGTATGTGTGTATGTGCATGCAAATACTCATCAATTTTTGATTTGCGATTTCACAAGCTGCTGTAAATGGTTTTTCACGCAATTCAACTGATGACTATTCCAAGTAATTGGGATATTTAATAATATTACGTATACGCCGCGAGCAAATGGAAAACAAGCGCATAAAGAGAGAGAGGGAGAGAGAGAGAGATAAGAGTAGCTACACACATACATGCATGCATGCATGCATGATAGATACAACACTTAATCGTCGGCGATTGTAAATTATTAATAGCGATTTATTAGTTTTGTTTTAAAATATAACTGCAATAACTGAACGATAGGCACTTCACTTTGTTACGCATTAGAACAATCTATTTTGGTAAATATTTGTATAGATATCCTGTAATAGAATGGGGGTATACCAGCTGGGCATGCTCGACTTGTCTGATTGAAAAGCCAACTAGCGAAAGTCTGAATTTATATATTAATATTACTTAACCCTACCAATATACCGTAATATATATCTAGTATATTAACATTAACTCATCTGCAATACACATCAGCCAATCGATCTACCTCTACAGGGTATTGCTCAGTCTATATTCGTATTTGACACAGAGAAATCCGTTCGATTGCATTCAGTTTGTTTCTGCACGGCGTCAAGGTCACGGCTACGAAAGTGTGCATGAGCGAGAGGCAGAGAGGAAGCGTGAGCGAGCAAACTGCATGCATAGCAAGTACAGTAATCGAGACAGCGTCGACGGCGCCGCCTATCGCACTGCACTGCCGTTACAATGTTGCGCATTCAAAACAAACAGCCAGACCGACGAGAACAATCGAGCGAAGCGCTGAGTGAAAGACAAAGAGAGAAAGAGAGGCAGTGGCAGCGGCAGAGGCAGTGGCAGAGGCAGTGGCAGAGCAAGCAACAGGCTGCGCCATCGTGTAACGGGACGCTGGCTGTAAGGGCGGCGGGTTGAGTAACTGCAAATGCAACATGTTAAATAAACAAATGCCCATTACACACAGCCATACACACATACATATGTATGTATGTACGTGTGTGTGTATGTCTGTGCATTGATAGAGACCGCACTCACAATCAGCTACAAAGTTGGCGCGTCGAGTGGCGTCAAGCCCTTGCACTTCCTCGTCTGGCCACTTGGTCTGGCCCATTGAAAACAAAGTGAACGTCTCAAGGGCAACACCTCGAGCACCACGCCCTTAGCGCCCCTCTCGCTCTCTGCCTCCCACTCTTCGTTCACTTTATAAGCGTAACAATAGTTTACCGTTTGTATTTTTGTACGCGAAGCCCAATGGCTGTCAGCATTGGCTGCACACACACACACACATACCCTGTCTTCGCTTTGTTGGCACAGGGCATACACAGTGAAATGTCTTGGCTAGGGTTTTGCTTCAAGTGCAACTTGTTAATTGATATTTGCGTTTAATTTTGCAACATTGTTGCATTTGGCAGACATTGGCAGCCAGCCAGCCAGCCATACGTATGTATGTATGTATGTACATTTGCTATCTATATGTCTAGGATACCCTGTGCCAGCCGGTGCCCTGAGTGTGGGCACTATTTGTGTTAATAATGCGTTTATCATATATCATTTGTTTAGATTGCACTTTGTTTAACTGCAATAAATGTGCATTAGTGTTATCCATTTGGGAATTCGATTCGTCGATGGGCATTATTTATTTCTATTTGGCATTCGATGTCAGTAGAATTGGTTCCTATTGAGTTATATCTAGTTTTTTTTTTATTTATTTATTTTTTTAAGATAATAAACAAGTATTTCTATGATATTTTTTTTTTATTTATTTATTTTTTTAAACTGTAAAGTTAAGCAATTATTTTTATGATATTTACACAATATATATACCCAGCAGCATACGTAGCTTAAAGTACAGGGTATTGGAAGATATTCAGCTGCAGCTGGCATAGGACTGTGTCTGTGTGTGTGTGAGTGCTGGGCTTATGCTTGTTGCGTGTGTGTGTGAGTGCTTGTGCTTATGCTTGTGTGAGTGTGTGTAAATGCATTCGCTACATAGTTGGGCGGATACATCGGTTTTGCGGCTTTTCGATTTTGCATGTGCTTGATGTTGGTGTTGTTGTTGTTGTTGCTATTGCTACTGCTTCTTTCATTTCGCACTCAGCGCTTTTTTTTTCAATTGCGTTTTAAAATAAATTACATCAGTGGCCGGGGATGGCAATAGCAATAGCAACAGCAACAACAACAGCTATTACGGCAGCCATTACTAATCGAACGCAAAGCGCTCATATTCCCATATGAGTTACTCATACTTGGCCTGAGAGCCGAACAAGCGCAGCGTAAGCAATGCTCAAGAGAGCGAACTCAAAAAAGAGAGGAGAGAGAGCACGAGAGAGAGCAAGCTCAAACGATCGCTTAGCAAGTGAAGCTGTGTGTGTGCGCGGCGTGGGCGTTAATTGCGGCAAAAGGAAGTTCGCGCCATGTTCGGCTTGACGCTAAAGGCGACAGCAACAGCGACAGTGACGCCAACAGCGACAGCGACGTCAGCTGCATTGCGAGGCCCATTTCAGCTGATTAGTATTGACAGCTATTGAGCTGTTTGTCATTCCCACATTCCGCTGCAACAGCGTTAAGTCATGTCTGCCTATGCCTGTGTGTGTGTGTGTGCGGCTAGACTGCCGTGTCATGCATGGGTGTATACGTATGTATGTTTGTATGTACATAAACAAACAATTACATTAGCTATGTCTGGCTGGCGGCAGCGCCCCCTCGCACCCCTCGACCTTATTTTCTTATTGCGTTTCATATCTGTATTTATTTAAGTGTATTGCAAACGGTTTATTATTCACCACCTAATCCCTGCACTTCCTTTTTGCAGCGGGCGCGAGGCGCGCAACCGGGCGGAAAAGAATCGAAGGGACAAGCTGAACGGCTCCATACAGGAGCTGTCCACCATGGTGGCGCACGTGGCGGAGTCGCCGCGGCGTGTCGACAAGACGGCGGTGCTGCGCTTCGCCGCGCACGGACTTCGCCTCAAATACGGTAAGTGCACTGTGCATGCATGCATACATACATGCATACATATACATGCATACATATACAGTAAGCAAACACTCAGTGGAGTCAATAATATTTTATTTCATTTGCTGCAAATCACATTTTGTGCAGCGCGCAGTCTGGCAACTCTATTGTGCTCTTAACGGCTTGGCAGTTTGAATTTGCCGCACTTGTGTGCTTGCCTTTAGTGCTGCCAGATCGCTTAAAAAGCCGTTGAGCCTAATTTAAACAAATATATAATAAACTTTAATTTTTTTCATTTTTTTGTCCTAGTTTTTGGCAAAACGCTGCATCAACAGCGACCGCAGGTGACGGACACGCTGATGGGCATGCTGGACAGCTTCTTTCTCACGCTCACCTGCCACGGCCAAATCGTGTTGATATCGTCGAGCATCGAACAGCATTTGGGACACTGCCAGACGGATCTGTATGGCCAAAGCATACTGCAGATAACACACCCCGAGGACCACGAAATGCTCAAGCAACAGCTCATACCCACCGAGCTCGAAAATCTCTTCGACGCGCACGCGGAGCCAACGGACGCCGACGGTGAGCCGCGGCAGCGCAGCAAATCCGAGGAGGATTACATAGATCGCAAGCTGCGCGATGATCGACGCAGCTTTCGAGTGCGGTAAGCTTTTGCATTAATCGATAAATCTAAGAAAAAAGTGGCAGCACTGACATTTGGCTCGATTTTGAATGATCCATTAACAATCCTTTTCTTTTTAATTTAATCATGTTTTCACACAGTATGGCGCGCGCTGGCCCCCGCTCGGAACCCACCGCCTACGAGGTGGTCAAAATCGACGGCTGCTTCCGGCGGAGCGACGAGGCGCCACGCGGCGTACGCTCGAATACGTTCAGCTCCAGCCTGCAGTTAATCAGACGCACGCGTGGCCGTGACGATGCCATACCGCTACACACAATTAGCGGCAACGATATTGTAAGTGCCCAGACTGTCTCGAAATAGACAGACATATGTATGTAAATATATATAAATATATATATTTATGCATTTATTTATACAATAACAAGTTCTATTGAACGGCTCATTAAAATGAACAACTGAACTATTGCAATGTTCCATGAATGATGCAATTGCTTTGTGCTTAGTTATTCAAACGGTTATGAAAAGCGCATTTGAGCGAAATGTAGTAGTTCAGCTGTTGACAAAAGAACGAAAAACTGACCTATGGTTCGCTAAGTGTTCAATGAACGCTGCACTCGAATCGGTTATGAACGTTTTTCAAACGGTTTTGCTCAACTGCTGACGAACAGTTGAGCAGCCGTTGACAAGCGCCTAGTTCAATGGAACTTTTTAGCGGTTACAATTAGTTCTATTGAGCTAACCAGTTATTGTAAATTGAACCGAATCACCGCTTGAACTGATTCAGTTAGTGCAAATGGAGCAGCTCCAATATATAGTCTATTTATTTGTGTTCTGCAGGTGCTGACGGCCTGTGCGCGTATTATACGGCCGCCGAAGATCGTGAATCGTCTGTTTGACGCCAACACGCTGGAGTATCGCACACGGCATCTGATCGATGGCCGGATTATTGATTGCGATCAGAGGATCGGCATCGTGGCTGGGTATATGACGGACGAGGTGCGCAATTTGAATCCCTTCACATTCATGCACAACGACGACGTTCGCTGGGTGATTGTGGCCCTGCGCCAGAGTGAGTGAACGACAAGCCTGGGCGATCCTTTCGACTAATTTCGTATGATTTCTTTCAGTGTACGATTGCAACAGTTCGTACGGCGAGTCAACCTATCGGCTCTTCACGCGCAACGGCAACATCATCTACCTGCAGTCCAAGGGTTATCTGGAGATCGACAAGGAGACGAACAAGGTGCATTCGTTTGTCTGCGTCAACACGCTGCTGGACGACGAGGAGGGCAAGCGGCGCGTGCAGGAGATGAAGAAGAAATTCTCCGTGATCATCAATACGCAGATTCCCCAGTCCACTGTCGATGTGCCCGCCTCCGAGCATCCCGCCCAGCTGGAGAAGGCGGTGCTCTGTCTCATCCAGAATCTGCAGAGCAGCGGAACGGACCACGACAGCGAGCAGCTGGACGGCGACGATGATGACGACGATGCCGATGATGGGGACGAGGACGACGACGACGACGACGTCGATGGCCTGGCCAGCCTCACTGCCTTAAGCTATCCAGAGTCCCAGCAGCAGCAGCAGCACCATCAGTCGCTTCCCCACCATCATCATCAGCAGCATCCGCATCAGCATCGGCACGGACACTCACACGGTGGCTTCCTCGATGGCAGCTCCATGTCGCAGGCTCGGCTGGGCGGCGGCAACAGCATGGGCAGCTCAAAGACCCCTCCGCTGGCGCTGGTGCCGCCCGAGACGGCGTCCGTGAAATCCTCGATATCGAAGAGCGTCAGCGTGGTCAATGTGACGGCAGCGAAGCATCTGCGTGGCCTCCAGGCCTCAACGGCGGCCAAGTCGCCCAGCTCCAAGGCCGCAGGCGCGTCCACGCTGCTCGACAGCTGCAGCTGCCTGGGCGAGGGCGACTGCGACTACTGCCAGGGTCCGCCCACGCCCGAAACGGTCATCGGCGGCACTGCGTCCACTCTGAAGCGCAGCAGCAGCAGCGCAGTCAGTGCAGCTGGCTCCGCCGATGCACAGGAGACGGACGTAAAGCTGCCCAAGCGACGCTTCATGCCGAGCACAGGTGAGCACACGACATGATGTCCTGATCTATATCACTCAAACCCTTCTCATTCCTGCCCCTCCTCATTCAGCAGATATTGAGCACGTGCTGACCAATTCGCTGGAGCAGATCGAGCGCAACCTGCACCAGCAACTGAACGTGGCGGCCCAGCTGCGCGACCAGAGCAACCGGTACGAGTTGCCGCACGCCAACCAACGCATCGACGAGATCCTGGTAAGTTGCTGCCACAGCCAATCGAATCAATCAAAGCCGCAACGAAGCGCTAGCTAAATCCTGTTTTCGCCCCGCCACAGGAGGAGCACCAGAAGCAGAGCAAGCTCTACGTGAACATCAAGAGCGAGTACGAGGAGCAGCTGCAGAGCAAGGCGAACGCCACCAAAACGGAGGCCGACAACCAGGGCAGCACCAGCAGCGGCATGCCCTAAAGGGGGCCACACATACACCCATACCTATAGATATACCGATATATGTATATATATAGATATATCGAATTGAGGGTTTCAGCTGATGTGATAAGCAGCGCAAGCGAAATGCAAATGAAACTTTAGTCGAGCTACTCTCTTACGAATGTTACAAACTAGCTAGAGCACAAGGCTTTCTTCGGCCCACCGAAGCTTAAATGCCCTTGCAGACAGCTGGCAGACTTGTCAGATCAGGAATATATATATGTATATATCTATATAGAGCTGTGTTCATAAAAATAATAGTGCAGTGCAGCGCTGTTCACAAAAATAATAGTGCAGCACTTTCTTTTTTTTTTTTTGAACACAGCTGTAATTATATATATGTCTATATAGCTATATATATCGGTTCATTTGGCCAACTCTGCAGGGGTAGCACAACGGCAAACTGATGTACTTTAAAGTGCTAACACAAAGAAAGAAAAGAAAAGAAAAACCAACCTATTTACAAACACAATGCGTATAGGGATCTTAGCTACTATATATATATATATACATATATGTATATACAGTTATATATATATGTGTACAGTTATAAGTGGAATCGAACTAATGAGTGAGCATGCAACAAAAGCCTATTTTAGCAAGGACATGGCTCCTGGATGCGCCCAGCGGCTGATATTTTTTTCGCACCTTCTGTTTCTACCTATTTTTTTTTCTTGATAAATTGAATAAGTTTTCTTGTTTTTATTCGTAATGTAATTCGTTTGTAGGCCGGCACTATCTACACACCTACAAGAGTTCATAGTTAAATATATATATATATAATATTTAGTGCAAGAAAATGTTTGTTAATTTAAAGTAAATTTATAGTCACACACAGAATACAATTATTAGATATATATAAACTACAAACTAAACGTGATAAAAGACTGTTACCACTTAATGTTAGCATTAGCTTACCATAACTATGTGCATATATATATGTATGTATGTGTATAACTATATATATATACATAAAAAATATTACTTAATTTGGTCATGAAATCTACGTTTTACCAACCCTATATACTACTTATATATGGATATATATACACAGATACAAATATGCATAAATGTTTTCAATGTTTTATACTCTACAATAGAGAGCGAGAGAAAGAGAGAGGGAAGGAGATAGCACGACAGAGAAAGAGAGAGCCAACAATTACGTCTCTAATCCAATCTCGAACCTCAAAAAAAAAGAAGAGAAAAAAAATGAGAAAAAAAAGTTAAACGTTTTTTGTTATGTGCATAGGTGAATAAATGTTTTAGGCTTACACTGTGCAAAATGTTTGGAGCGCGAGCGGAAATCAGTAACGGTTCTTTTGTTCAGACATAACCTCAAATGCTGGAACAAGCGCCAAGTACAATTTACAACAATTACAATAAAAAGTAAATAAATATATATATACAATTAAAGAATGTAACTTTATGCTATACACATATATAGTGGATAAGTAAACACAATTGTTAAATGTTTGTTATGCATTTGTTTTATAACATTTTCTGCTTTTCGTTTTTATTTTACTCTAATTTTATTTTATTTTAATTCTTTTTTTTTTGGAATCAATTTACTATTAGACTAAATAAATAGTGAAATAAACTTGTGTACCTATATATAAATTTATAAATATATGTAAAGATATATATATATTTATATATATATAACTCAATGCTCGTGTGCATTATAATTTATAGCTAAGTAGATCCATTAAATGTTACGGACACGTGTGAACACTTTTAGGGCAAAGCAAGTTAACTATCTACAAAATGGTAAATACTTGTGTTTATTAAACGCCACAAAAAAAAAATACAAAAACAAAACAAAGAAATTAATAAATAATAACACAGAAAATACAATTTTGCTTGTGCTTTAACAAATTATACAGAAAGTAAATAATATAACGGTTTCAAGTTATTTCTTTTTCAGGCATCGCACAAACTGTGCCCGGGCACAGCTTTGTTTATTGACAGCTGGCAACGCTGCGAGTGCTGCGTATGCAAGTGCCCCTCAAGCTTTGATTGTGTTAATTACAATTTTAATTTACAATTTGCATATCGATAATAATTGCATTTGCTTAAATTAAATATAATTATTAAATATAAGCAAAATACACAGTTTTGGTGCCTCACTCAACAGTCGAATTTCTGTGTGTGTCTGCCGGACTATGGCAACTGTGCCCGGGAGCAGTTTGCTTAAATTTGAATTCAGCTGGCAGCGCCGCGAGCGCATTGCAGCTTATTTATCTATTTATCGTTGCAGCAATTATCGATAGTCGTCAAAAACGGTTATCGCTGCAACGAATTGCATTTAAATCGTATTTCTATTAATTTTTTGGTTAAAATATCACTTAGGCACGCAATTTCAGGCCTAGATTAACGCCCGTGGCGGAGCGCAGCACAATCTTAATCGAAGGCTTCACATCGGCGCCCAGCGGCAGCAGCTCGAAGTGCCGCAGCACCTTGATCACGGCGGTCTTCAGCTCGAGCAGCGCAAAGCGCTGCCCGATGCAGTTGCGCGGACCCGCACTGAAGGGTATGTAGCTGGTGGGCGTCTTGGCTGCGCCGGCGTCGGCCGTCTCATCCACCAAATGCCTCTCGGGCCAGAAGCGCAAGGGCTCTGCGTAGAGCTGCTCGTCGCGCTGCAGCTGCCAGAGCAGCACGAGGACATTCGTGCCAGCCGGCAGCCGTGCCGCATCAGCGCTGTCCTCCTCACCTGCCACAGAGCAGCGCAAGTGAATTCAAGTAGAGATTTAATCATATTACTATATATACCTAATGGCAAATCCTCTTCCAGGCAACGACCCACGGCTGGTATGGGCGGAAAGAGGCGCAGCGACTCCTTGATCACGCAGTTCAAGTAGGGCAGCTCGGCGAAGTCACCATAGACAACGGGTCGATCCACATCGTTGCCGTAGTGCGCATGGAGTTCCTCGTACAGACGCTGCTGCACTGCCTCGTGGCGGGACAGCAGATACAGGCAGAAGGAAGCCGCGGATGTGGTCGTGTCGTGGCCCGCGAAGATGAACGTGCTCACCTCGTCGCGTATCTGGGCATCCGTGAGCGGCGCGCCGTCCAGACGTGCCTGCAGCAACGTGTCCAGCAGCGCCGTTCGCTGCTCCTCCGTGTGCAGCAGCTGGCAGCGGCGCTGGATGATGTTGTCGGTGAAGGCGTGTAGGCACTTGACGCCCGCCCACTGCTTGCGGTAGCCCTCGGGCCAGAGCAGCCGGAAGAACAGCGGCGGCAGCAAGTACGGCCGCATGAAGCGCGTCGCCAAAACGTTCGTCACGCTGCGGGCAAGGAAGACAGAGAAGTAGATGACTTCACTACTTAAATCTTGACTGACTAATGCCGCTTACTCCTTGACAGCCTGCACCACCGGCGAATCCATGTTCTGCTGCGCATCCAGGCTGACGCCCATGGCCGCCTCGCTGATGATGTCCAGGGCAGCCAGGCACATGTACGGATATATATTGAAGGCCTGCGGATCGTTGGGGCTGGCGACAGCAGAGGCCAGTGGCTTGAGCTTGCCGACCAGGACGGTGCACTGCTTGTCGAAGATCTTGACGTACTGCTCCAGCACGCTGAAGTGGAACGAGGGCATGATTATCTTGCGCATGGCGTGCCAGTGCTCGCCCCGACTGAGCAGCAGCCCGTTGCCCAGCCAGCCGCCAAGGGCGCCGTAGACGATGCTCTTGCGCAGATGCTGCCGGCTCAGGAGCAGCGGATCCACATGCTTCGGGTCTGCGGTGACCAGCACCATGCGGCCACAGGTGGTGGCCACAAAGCTGCGCCCGTAGCGCTGCACATACTCCGCGAACTTCTCGTGCAGATCTAATTAACACGGGACACGGAGGATTAGGACAGGATCACAGCATCCGGCAGCGCGATACTCACTCTCCGGCTGGAAGCTGCGCATTTGCAGGACGCCACCAATGAGCGGTATGCGGGACACATTCGGCGCCACATGCTGCAGCAGCTGCCGGTGACGGCGCTCCCTCTTCAGCAGCTGCAGCAGGAACCGCACGCAAACAACGAGCAGCGCAAAGAACAGCAATCCGAGCAACATTTTTGTGTGCTCTGAAAGGAATGAGAATTATGTGACCTATGGAGACATTGCACGGACTACTATATATTTAAAAAATATTATTTATAATATATATTATATATTTTTTTGTATAAGTTTAATATAGTATTTAAGCAATCCATCAATTATAAAAACTTTATTTTATATTTTTCAAATAATTTGCAATTTTCCAACACTAGTTATCTAACAGTACTTCAGCAGTAATTACGCCTTTTGCCTTTCACAGTTATTTCCCTAAGAATTCGTCCAACTCAACTGGAGCACTGGACTTAACTATTTGAAAATCCCGCACTTACCATTCTAGCGAATCTCATTCGAATGCAAATAAAAAGGTTTATACATGTTTCATTAGTTGACTCTCGGTCGATTGTGCTAAATATAATTATACTTAATCACGAAGTGCATACAAGTGTACAAACTGTTTTATAACAGTGCTACCGAGAATATCTACTATCTTAGTCGCCTATGTAATGCCCTATAAAGCAAAGAGTTTCGATTGTCATAGTTATCGATAGGCAGAGAAAAAAAGTGGAAAATCGAACAATCAATTAAGAGCATAGAAATAAGCTTAATTCAGGCAGTGAATTATATTTGGTGCTAATTAAGCCATAACTTTTAAATGGCGTCGATAATTAATTCGATAGGCATACACAATAAATGGCAAATTGAATATATACATATATGGTCACACTGCAAATTCGTTTTTATTAACTGCAGCAAATGTCAACACAAATTAAATAAAAATTATGAATAATCATTAGTTGTAAATTAGGCAACAAAAAATACCCGATTATGCAAAAGAAATCAGCAAGGGTATGCACGCTGAATGATTGAGATTGCGACAATCTGGGAGAGCAATAACAACAGATGTTTATCGTATCAGCTGGCGAGAACGTAAACACGAAAACAGAAGAATAAAAATAGATTGCAAATTCCTACATATTTCAGCTTGATTAACAACCCACTATTATTGGAGGCGTGGGCGCTCGCCGTTAATCGCAGCTGCGACCCCAACGGTAGCAGCTCAAAGGGCCGCCGCGGCTTGATAACGATGCACTTTACGCTTCAGCATGGGAAGAATCGGGCCAAAGGGGAACGACACATTGGCCAGGGATGCGATGGCAAATGTGAATTGGAGTCGTCGCAATGGCGAGGATCATCTGTGCCGGCAAATTATCAGCTTAATATCTTAGCTATCCCTACATCCTCTATGAAGGTGCGCCCTATGATGGACACCGGTCGATTTCTGAATCTGGCAGCGACTCCTTGACCACACATTCCATGTACTTGAGCTTGTTCAGATCGTGCAGCCTCTTCGACCGCTGCCGAGCAACTCTTTCTCTCCCACTTTCTCATTGAACCTTCGCATGACGCGAGATCTCATGCGGATGGAAGGAATGGCGCTGGTGGCTTCTGATCCAACGGGTCATTGTCAGCTTCGTTTGGTCTTTTTCCTGCTGCTGAGCCTTGACAAGTTACTCTTGGAGCTGCTTAATGATAGCCTCGGTGTATACGTGTATAATTGTATTCCACTCGTCCTGCTACTTGGCCCACCGCAGGCTCATCAAGCGGAATAGCCACTCAATGCTCAGGCAGCGCTTTATAATGCATCATCTTGTCAGTCTGGAAGCGATCAACTAGAAATTATAAGTCAATAACTAGGCAACGGCCCCCATCATTACTCACTGGCCACGAACTGCTTAAGAGTCTTGAAGTGGAACGTGGACGTTACGATGCTCCGACGTGTATGCCACTTGGAGCCGGCGGTGCTCATCAGCCAAGCAGTGGCCAGTGCCCAGTCAGGGTCTCTCTAATCCCAAGGATTAGCAGATCAAGCCGGCGGTGCTCATCAGCCAAGCAGTGGCCAGTGCCCAGTCAGGGTCTCTCTAATCCCAAGGATTAGCAGATCAAGCCGGCGGTGCTCATCAGCCAAGCAGTGGCCAGTGCCCAGTCAGGGTCTCTCTAATCCCAAGGATTAGCAGATCAAGCAGATTCATTCCTACCGACCCTGAATATGATTATATATGTATATATGCATATGTGCGTCTGCTCCTCTGCAATCAGTCAGTCAATCAACAAAGCATTCCCTAACAGTTTGACAGTCACTGGAGCAGCAAAAGTCTGATCTCATTTTGTCAGAATATTATATTCAACAGATTCGTTATAGACTAAAGCCAGGCCCAGCTATGGTAGATATATGTATATATGTACAGCTAAAGTAGATAAAGTAAAGCTAAAGCTAATCAATTTCCAGCGTTTTGAGGCTGTGCGTCATGGTGTTGCAGGCAGAGCTGTTGTTGTTGCTGCTGTTGCTGCCGTTGGGGATCTTTTTGCCTTTGTTTATCTGCCAGTTGGAGGGCTCCATCAAGTAGTCGCTGAGGGGATAAAACATTTGCATTAGCATAGTTATAGATAATCCAATTCCAGATTAGTCTCACCGCTGCTGCTCGAGCAAGTGCATCCATTGCTGCTTCAGCTGCGACATTTTGCCCGCCTCGCCGCCGTATTCCTCCGGCAGCATGGAGCGCGGAAAGTGCTTGAAGGGCGTGTCGGCACCCGGCAGATGGAAGTGGATCAGCTTGAAGACCTCGCTCTTGATGAACGGCTTGACCACGGTCAGCACCTTGTCCAAGTAGGACGGGCAGTTGAGCACGTGAATCTCCTTGAGGCGCACCGGATGCGCCTCCTGCACGAACTTCATGTAGACGCGCAGCGAGCTGAGCACCGTCTTGGTCAGGTGCCGCAGCGAGTAGCCGGCCATGTCAAAGATGGGTATCTCGCCGTCGGATAAGCGGCCATCCGTCTCCGTGGCGAAGCGGCAATCGGCGACCATAAAGAAGACCTTGATGCCGGCCGTAAAATTGAACTGCCAATAGCAAGTGGCGAGTGGCGAGTGGCATGCAACAAGTTTACAGTTTACAGCGTGAATGGAATTGATTTGCTATGGCCGCTGCTTACCTTGTCCGCGTCGTGGTCAATCAGGCGATAAAATAGCAGCTTGTTGTTCTCCGGCGTCAGGCCGGGCAGCGGCACCAGATCTCTGCAAGCGGCGCATAAACCACAATTAGCTTCATTTAGATGTTTGCCACAAACTGCTAAACCGGTTGCAACGGCTCCATCAGCCAGAGATGGGCGCAGCTCGTGAGCAGCTTTGGCGCGACACGATCGATAAGCCGATTAAGTGAGACGACACGACACGAAGCACAAGATGATCCTGACTTAGACACGAGCTACGCATATATCGATAGACTCCTTGGCGCGACTTGTCACTAACTACAGATTAATCGATTTTTATTTTCGATACTCAAAAGGAACTAAAAATTGATCGAGCTTTTGACACAAAGAGCTACAAGTTCATCGCGTCCTTGGCATGACTCGGAATGAACTGCAAGTTCATCAAGGCTAGATCGTGTCAAAGAACTTTAAGCTGAACTAGTGAAACTGGTTCGATAACAAAGCGAAGCAAGTCTCCTCCTGGCAGTGCCTATGTATCCTTAAATATATTACGTGTTTTTCGTGTCGTGTCTTGTTGGAACTGCAGGCGGCACGCGCCCATCTCTGGCACTGGCGGCCATGCACTTACGCGACTTGCAACAGCTGCTGGGAGCTGGCATCCGACGGATCGCGGTCGATGAAGATTTGCGGATGCTTGTTGCGCATGGCATAGTTAAGCTGGAGCAGACGCTGGGCGGCAGCCACGTCGCCGCGCGTCGTGTGCAGAAAGCGACGCAGCAATGTGGACGCTAATCAATATTACATATAGTAATTGCAGTTGCCACAAATGGACGGCCAAACCGCGACGGTAAGCGGGAGAACGAGCGTGCGAGCGAGCGAGAGAGAGAGGGAGGGGGAGGGAGGGGAGAGGGGGAAGACAGAGAAGAAGAAAAGGTGCAATTCAGTTGTGGTTGATGTGGTCGCCAGCAAGAGTTATGCAACTGGCTTTGTGCTGCAATTCAAGTTGGCTAACCCACAAAAGGAGTGATCTAGTCGGCAATGACCGACTAGCAGAATACCCTGCATGTGTGTGAGGCGCTGCAGGAGCGAACTAGACAAGACATTTACTGGAGTTGCTCTAGTTTTGGATAGTTTGAATGAGCTCTAAGTTGAAACTTGAGATCTGAGTCGTATTATGATTTAAATCCATATTTCTTTCCTTTAATAAAACTATTCTAAATGTTTTATATTCACGCTAGGCTTAACAATTTCTCAAACTGCCCTCGTATATATTCCTTCATCAACCCATAATGCCCCATTCTCCCCATTATAAGAAATCTGTGAGGCACGACTTGTGCTAAGCACAAGTACCATCTGGACAGGGTTTACGTAATGCTGGGCAATCGAAAACTTAAATGTGATTATGTGTTTAGTATGCTTAACGACTTGTTAGATCTGCGTCTAGATAACCGCAGTGAGTGAGTCACCATAGAATGGACCTTCAGCTCGATGGGAATTACCAGAGACAAAGGAACGTTTAAGCTTGACTTTTCGAGTTTAACTTGAATTGCTTAAAATATTCTTCTATAATAATATTAATCGCTTTTAATGGCAGGCAGTTTAGATCGATGGGAATTACCAGAGACAAAGGAACGTTTAAGCTTGACTTTTCGAGTTTAACTTGAATTGCTTAAAATATTCTTCAATGATATTAATAGCTTTTAATGGCAGGCATTTTAGATCATCAGAAAACAAGTTAAGTATACTAAACAAGAGTTGATGATGAAATATAAAATGCTGTAAAGGCTTGCACTTCATATATTTGCGAATTACCTAAAGATAAATTTAAATAGTTCAAAGTTCTTTCAACTTAGCGTAGCTAATAAATAGCGGAAATATCACAGATGTAAGGTCAACACGTTCCTGAAACTCAGTCTAAAATTCTGTGAAGGTCCGTCTCTTGTCCACTTAGCGCTTAATTAAACACGTTGCTTCCTTTATTGATACAAGCTGCGCTTTAAGTTGCTGCGGAACTCGAAGTACTTGACAATGTGATCATATAATTAAATCTGTTTTTTTTTCTTCCACTTGGTATTTAATTAACTATTGTTTTTTTTTCCTTTCGATAATCAAATATTATCCAACTAAAAAAACGAACTTTGAGTGGAAACTAATTAGAAATGAATTTGGTTAGGCATAGATATTCTCGAGATATATATACTATTTAAAAAAAATTGTTACTTTGCCTAATTGAATACAAAGTTCTTTTTTTTTTAAGTTCATTTTGGCACTGGCCGTTAGGCTCAAACTATCGAATCAGTTCGATCACTTTTGATCCTGAACTTAGTTCTATATTCCCTTTGTAGCTCTTCCTCCCTCGTCTCTTTACATACAAATATTTTGCGGCAGCTGCGGATGCGCCTTGATCAAAAGTTGCAACTCGGCCACATGCTGCGCCATCAGCTGTTCGTTATCCTTGATTTGCACCATTTCCAACACTGGCTCAAAAGAACAAGTTGAAACTCCAATTGACTTTCAAGCGAGAAAATACGAAAACCGCGTCTGTGCGCCGCTAATTCGCGACTGCAACTGATTTGTGTGTGAAGTTTTTCGGACGACGTCGCTGCTGCGCCGCTGCCACAGTCGCAGCCTCTGCCAGTGCTGCGCGCAAAGGTAAAAACAAAACAACAGAAACAAAGCACAAAGTGGTGGGAGGGGGAGGGCAACGTGCATGGCATGTAAGTTTAGGTTAAGGCATTGCACTCGCCGTGCGACTCAAGATCTGCAGCCTGGCGCTGTCTCTTTCTCTCCTTGCTAGCCAGCATAATTGCAAGTGTGTGAGTGTGCAAGTGTGTGCGTGTCTCTCTCTCTGTGTGTGTGTGTGAGATTGACGCAGCGGGATTGCAGACGGCTTGGCTTTTCATGCGAATTTTTTGTTGCTGCTGTGTGTTTGGTCCGTTGTGCCATTTACGTAACCCAATTGCAATTGTTTCATGTGCTGGAAGGTCGCTTGTGTATGTAAGTGTGTGCGAGTGAGAGAGCGTGTGTTCTATGAAGCGTACAGCGATCGTGTACAACTTCTTTTAATAACGTTGCTGCGTTAAATCTGTGCACGTTTTAAATACCCTGCAAAGAAGATTGCGTAGGGTATGCTAGGCTAGTAAAAGTTAAGATAATAAAATAAATGTTTTATTTGTGGTCATCAACTATATTCATTATTATTATTATTAATTATTATTATTATTAATTATTATTATTATTAATTATTATTATTATTATTATTATTATTATTATTATGAATATTATTATTATTGATGTTAATTGTGAAGTTAATTATGATCATAGTACAGGGCATATGCTTGCGAGTCTCGTTTAATTTTTTTTTTAGTTTACGTCGTTTTTATCGCGACATTGGCAAACAATTTTCGTATGCGCTCCACTTGCTATGCCCAACATAGCTGCCCCACCCCCGGTTGTCGCTCTGCCACTCCCCGCTTTTGCCATTCCCGTTGCCGCCTCGTCGGCCATACGTGTTTCGCAAGCTAAACTATGCGACACGACGACAACAATAACAACAACAATAACTGTCTGAGTTGTATTAAAAATGAAGAAGCAAAACAACAAATGGAACAGCAACAACAACAGCAACAATGATAGGCGACAGTCGAAAGCGACACTTTTGCAGAATGCCTAATGAAAACAAAAGCCGCAACAGCTGTACAGCAACAACAACAACTAGAAGAAGGAGAACAGTTAGGCAGATGAGTGAATGCCCTTACAGGCATATCATATATATATAGACAATATCTGATAGTCTGAATAATAAAACTTGAATGAAAATTATTATTATAATTAAATGTTATATTTTATATATATTTATAATGTTTTTGTTGGATGTATGTAACAGGCAGAAGGAGGCGTGGCAGACCCCACAAAGTATATATATTCTTGATCAGGACGACAAGAGAAATCGATTTGGCCCTGTCCATCTGTCAGTCCGTCCTTCCGTCCGTATGTTTGAACGCGCCGCTATAAAAGCTAGAGACTTGAAATTTTTTTGTAGGTTCGTTTAGTTTATTTTTAAAAAATCGATAACTATCCACAATTAATTGTTATCGATTAAAATCAAAATCGAAATTCCGTTAAAAAAATATATCTCCCCCATCTCTTAAGCTAGAGACACCAAATTTTATATTTAGCTTTATATGTATTTTATGCAATTTTGATTTTTGTTATATTTTGGATACCGGACCCAAATTCCCCAAATCCTACGAAAAGCAGATTTGACGGGGCTCAGGGAATCCCTTGTTTGAGCTGCTCTTAGTCCGTTCGTCTTAGTTACTCTAAGTGTAAATAAATTAGGACAAATTACAGCATCTGGTACACTTTACTTAACAATTTGTATACAGACATTGCGGAAATTATTTAAGAAGTATATAAAGCTCTGTATATCTGACGAAGTCTGATATACCGTTGTGCCAAAACTTGATAGGCTGCACGACACTAAGCCGAATTGAGAGTATAAATAGATGTCCACATTTTATATAAAATAGAATGTTTCTTCCGGTCAGAACCTTTACATTTTTTTACGATTTTATAGATCCTGCAAAATGTTATTTACGAGAATTATAAGAGTTAATCAGATAGGTTAAAAAGGTACTTTACCATGTGTTTTCCAAGTCGTGCAGTTCTCGACATTTACAGAAATTACTGAAGTTCACAGAGCAGATACTACATAATGTGCGCCTCCTTGCACTTAACAATTAGGAGCAGCTGCCTTCATTTACTGGAAGAAGTTATAGAAGTTAGTTTATTCGACACGTTATAAGGTACTTTTAATGGTACTTAGAAGAGACTTTACCATACACTTTTCCATACACGACACTTCTGTTATTTATGCACATATTTATACGAGTTATACGCTTTTCAGGTATTACTGGCACTTAGAGCAAACTGATCAGCCACTTTATAAGGCAGCCACTTTATAAGAGAATACTTCCATACATACACAAACTAAACTTACTAAAATTTTTTTAAACTTGTAATTTTGTAAATTTGTAAAAAAAAAAAAATCTGAAATTGTTGTGAACACGTTGCTCTCTAATGATAGAATGAAAATATTTGTCAGGGCACAAGCCTCGACAAATTTCCCAAGCTGAATAAAAAGCAATGAAGACTCGATCGAGTTTTTGCGTGAAGTTCTAGGGGTTTCTTGAGCCCATTGAAAATGGGAAATCAGGGTATAATGGTTTTGTTGGGTGTATGTAACAGGCAGAAGGAGGATCTTGATCAGCACGAAAAGAGAAATCGATTTGGCCCTGTCTGCCTGTCCGTCCGTCTGTCCGTCTGTCTGTATGTTTGAACGCGCCGATTTCAGCTCCTATATGAGCTAGAGACTTGTAAGTCCGTGTATAGCACGCGCAGATCAAGTTTATTTTAAAAAATCGATAACTATCCCCATTTAATTGTTATCGATTAAAAACAAAATCGAAATGTTATATTTAGCTATATATGTATTTTACGCAATTTTGAATTTTTTTATATTTTAGATACCGGCTCCAAATTCCCCCAAATTCTATGAAAAGCACAGATTCGACGGGGCTCAGGGAATCCCCTAGTCGGCCACGCCCGACTAGAGTTTTCTTACTTGTTATTATTATTAATAATAGTATTTTATATATATTTTTAATATGTTTATATTTTATACTTTTATGCCTACTCTTATTATTATTGTCTATTTTATTTCCCAGAAATTCAGTCAAAGTTTCTCTAGCTCAATCCCATAGCTGATCGACTCGCATTGCAAGGGTATGCGCAGCGCTCTGAACTGAAGTTGCTTGGGGGCATTTCCATACTTTTAGCGTACTCGTATATTTAATGCAGTCATAAAATAGGCGCACGCAGCTTTAAGGCAACAACAACAGCTACAAAAGACCCCGCACATGACACCGAGTTAAAATAATATGTCTGTTTTGTTTTTATTGAAAACTGTTTGACCTTGGCCAACACAGATACGCACACGCACACACTCACACACACTCGTTTCATGTAACTTGAGAAAATTCGCCTTTGCAATGAGCAGAAACTGCGCCAAAGCCAAAAAGCCAAACTACGCGCCACAATTTTTAAGGCCAAGTCAAACAAGAGAGTGGAAAAACAAGCTTAGAAGCAGTGGCAAAAGTCAAGCAAATGTTTGTCTAACAATCTGTTATCTCAATTGAATGAGGCTCTATGTACCTCTATATCATATGCATATTTTTCTTTTAGCAAAAGTGCCTGCGTCATTATCGAACTGCAATTTCGGCATTTTATGATGACAATTGCAGGTTACCTTTTTTTTACCTTTCATATAAATATATATTCATTTACATATATGTATATAAATTTGTATAGTTTGCGATTCTGTCTGTAGTCATATATATATGTTGCTTGTGCAAACTTGCACAATTTGCCGGTGATTGTATAATTGCTGCAAACTGGCGTACAATGCACTCAAATCAATGCAAAGTATTTCGATTTGTTTGTTTATTTTACAAATCAAAATAACGGCTAGAATCAACCGAATGTGGAGTAGTAAATGGTATGTAAAGCATTAGCTAAGGCTGGTCACACTGATAACAGACACCAAGGAATGCATAAATGAGTAAATATATATTTTTTTATTTACCTCTATCTTAATATTAATTTAAAAAAATGCCTTTAACCATTAAAGTACTTATTAATGCGCAAAAAGCAATACATACGTTAATTAATAATAAATAAAATAATTATTTTCGGCGCGCCATATGCTTGAGTATACGTCTTGTAGCAGGCAGCTATGGTCCGCTATTAGGCAAATGGCGCTGCCACTGCTCAACACCGCGAACAGCCGTGAACTGTCAACTGTCAAGTACGCGCCATGTTTTTGCTCACGCACGCATCGCGGTGGTAAGAAGAAGCACGTGCCACAAAATTCAAGCAGCCGAATAAAAACGCAAACAAATTGCATTTGTTCTAAGCAAAAGCAGTGAGGAGCCACCCAATAGCAGCATTGATTATAACCAAACGGCGCCATCATCGGCCATAGGTAATTTACTCGAGGGCCCAACAATAACAAACTTTGTTTGCAAAACAGTCCGTGAAGAAGAAGAAGAAGCGAACGCCGCGCTACAATAACAGCAAGTATAGAGGGTGAAAAAAAAAAAACACGGGGGAAATTGCAGCCAGTCGCAGTGACAGCGGCAGCGCAGACTCTCTGCAGAGAGAGAGAGAGCGACAATTGTTCCTCGTTAGAGGCAAATTGAATAGCAAATAACCAACAAAAACCGCGTGGTTCGCTTATTATTATTATTACTAGTATTATCGCTGCAGTTGTTGTGACATTTGATATATGCGAAAGTGAATTTAATGCGAGAATAGAAACTCATTTGCAGATTCCAACATTGCGCGAGGTTGAAAAACAAAACGGAAACGAGTTACGCCATGGTGCCCATTGGAGCCGTGCACGCCGGCCATCCCGGCGTGGTGCATCAACAGCAGCAGCAGCAGCAGCCCATGCCAACGGCACCCAGTGGACCGAACACGCTGCAGCCTTCAGTCTCGTCGACCTCGACGAGCACCACGTCGAACAAGAGCTCCATGTCGGTGAAGCCCAATTACACGCTCAAATTTACACTAGCCGGCCACACCAAGGCCGTCTCCGCCGTGAAGTTTAGCCCCAACGGCGAATGGCTTGCCAGCTCATGTAAGTTGCGGACTATATAAATACAAATATGTATATAATATGTTACAATTTACATTCTACAGCCGCCGACAAACTGATAAAGATCTGGGGCGCCTACGATGGCAAATTTGAGAAGACCATCTCGGGCCACAAGTTGGGCATTAGCGATGTGGCCTGGTCCTCGGATTCGCGACTTTTGGTCAGCGGCAGCGATGACAAGACGCTCAAAGTGTGGGAGCTGAGCACCGGCAAGAGCCTGAAGACGCTGAAGGGCCACAGCAATTACGTCTTCTGCTGCAACTTTAATCCACAGTCGAACTTGATTGTGTCCGGCAGCTTCGATGAGAGCGTACGCATTTGGGACGTGCGCACTGGCAAGTGCCTGAAGACGCTGCCCGCCCACTCGGATCCCGTGTCGGCAGTGCACTTCAATCGCGATGGCTCGCTGATTGTCAGCTCCAGCTACGATGGCCTCTGCCGCATTTGGGACACGGCCAGCGGACAGTGCCTGAAGACGCTGATCGATGACGACAATCCGCCCGTGAGCTTCGTCAAATTCTCGCCCAATGGCAAATATATTCTGGCCGCCACCCTTGACAACACACTGAAGCTGTGGGACTACTCCAAGGGCAAGTGCCTGAAGACCTACACGGGCCACAAGAACGAGAAGTATTGCATATTTGCCAATTTCTCCGTGACTGGAGGCAAGGTGAGCAGCTTGTGAAATCTCCTAATGCAAACGATTAATTATTTATGTCTCTATTTGTGCAGTGGATCGTCAGCGGCAGCGAGGACAATATGGTCTACATATGGAATCTGCAGAGCAAAGAGGTGGTACAAAAGCTGCAAGGGCACACGGACACCGTCCTCTGTACCGCCTGCCATCCCACAGAAAATATCATTGCGTCGGCCGCGCTGGAGAACGACAAGACCATCAAGCTCTGGAAGTCCGACACATAGGATGCAAGCGGTGTTTTGTAACAGTAATACACATAATCACACACACACACACACATTTCTTTAATAATCTTATTTTAACCCTAATTACTATTAATTGACCTTTTTTTTTACCCAAAAAAAAGTAATCTTGAAATAAGAAAAAATTAACATTCTACTGCAACTAAATCGTTGCAGTTATGTATATTTAAATATTTATTAGCTAATGTATTGGCCAGTTACAAAAAATCAATGAAGAACCCTCAGTTTTTATACTTTTAACACGAATGAGAACTACATTTAAGTACGACAACCCAAACACACACAGTCAACTCTCACCCTTTACAAGAAACAAATAAACAAACGAGCAACAAGCGTGGAAGGAATGTAAATTTAAAATAAATCAATTTAAACATAATATGATTTTGAATTTAAGTATAATTATAATTTGTGAACGGTTATGATGACATTGAAGTTGTTTTTGAAGGGCGACTGACATTATATTGTATATTTAAATAATAATTCATTTCAGATTTATTTCAAAGTTGAGTTCAATTTAAATAAATTGGTTCAATTTATTTAAATATTTAATTTATGTAAAAGATAGCATTTAAGCAATGTGCAAACACTGAACACAGTTTTGCGATGAATGGAAGAATTTTTGTTACATTTCAAATAAAAGTTTTGTATTATTACATATAATAATTATTTGAAAGCAAAATCAGTTTTGTTAGTAAACACAGTCAGCGTTGCTCAGACGCAAAGCAATCGATGTAGGCAGTGCGATACAATCGATAACATTTCCGATTGCGTGTGCGACACTGCTGGCCATCTCCAATAAATAATTTGGTTTAAGTGCATTAGGCATTCATTTAATCCGTGTTTTGTGTTGTGTTTTACCCACATTCTCAATCAATATGGTAAGCTGGCACAATTGTTGCTGCCCTTGCGCGAGCAGCAAATTAATTTGTTTCTTTCGTGTCTAAATTGCTTGTTTTTTTTTTATATTTTCTTTATATTTACAGGCAGCATACACCGAGGATCAGTTGGCTGGTGAGTGTGCGTGTGTGTGTGTTGTGGAATGCGTGTGTGTGTGTGTTGTGGAATGCGTGTGTGTAAGTGGGTGTGGGTTTGGAAATGGGCGCAGAAGTTCAAAGTGCCAGCTCAAAGCTTGGCCAGCAGCGAAAACGGCACAAAAAAAAACCGCAAAGCATTTGTATTTGTATTTGTGTATACGTTGTCAACATGTCTCTTTGTGTCTCTGCGTGTATATATCTCTGTATGTGTGTGTGTGTTACACATCTTCATATGCGGCGCATGAATCATTGATAAAATAAACACATAAAGCGGCCAACGAAAGCAGCCATACGATCGCGTCAATGACTCACACGGCGAACGCGCAAAAGCAATAGCGATTAACAGTTGGGGGTCGTGGGGCGTGCAGGATTTGACTGACAGACGGCGGGGACTGCCCGCCAGGACGACGTTGCAAACTGCCGCGAGCTCGTCTCGGCTGCGACTGCAACAGCTGCAACTGCAGCTGCCGCCGCTGGCTTAAATAGAGAGAAGCATTGAACGTTTTTTGTTTTGTTTTTGCTTTTGCTTTTGGCCATATCCATGTTGGCCATGCTGGCTGCCATTTACGGCGCCTTTTGTGGGTCAACACACGCCGCACGGCCCACGGCCACGCCTCGCCCGTGCCGCCCATCGCTGGCTCTTGGCTTTACGCAATGAGCTGCTTCTGATAACTTAATCAACATCCACTCAATTGCTTGTCGCCTGGCGATAAGTTGTTGTTGCTGCTGCTGCTGCTGCTGCAGTGACGTCAGCTGACCGCATTGCACGTATTGATTTACCTGAACGTCAGGCACGACGCATCGACGATTGCCTAAAATGGACAAAATTCTGTTGTTGCTTTTAATGCCATTTTTGGCCGACTAACAACAGCAGCAACAACAAAGCCAAGTAAACGAGACATAAACTGAGCTGTGGCACGCCGAAGATCAGATGCTCTAGCAGAGATCGGGCGTGCATCCGACTAAGGCAAATGCTCATCGGACAAAGGCTCAACCAAGTGTTTATAGATCCTGTATAGATCCTTGACCAGAATTCCGGCCTAGCTGTCAATCCAATCCGTGACTAATTCTAAATAAGTCATATATATCCACAATGCCTTCACGCTTGACGACATCCGTGGAGCAGCCTGCGTCAGGGTATCAATGAGCACAGCTATGACCTGTGAGGCTGCTGCCGCAGCTGCTGCGCAATCTGTTGCAGCAACGAGTCAGTAGCAGGCCGTGCAGTCAGGCAAACAGTTGATTCACTTCATTCATTGCGTTCCAAGCTATATCCAACACCATGTACTACTACACGGCACACGTGAAGCCCACCTTTACCACGCTAGAAGGTTGCAGGGTTGTCCATATTTGGCTGCATCTAATTTTTGCTCTTTCCTCTTCGCAGAGTTCCAGGAGGCGTTCAATCTGTTCGACAATCGCGGCGATGGCAAGATTCAGCTGAGCCAGGTGGGCGAGTGCCTGCGCGCACTGGGCCAGAATCCCACCGAGTCGGACGTGAAGAAGTGCACGCATCAGCTGAAGCCGGATGAGCGCATCTCGTTCGAGGTCTTTCTGCCCATCTATCAGGCCATATCGAAGGCGCGCTCCGGCGACACAGCCGACGACTTCATCGAGGGCTTGCGCCACTTCGACAAGGATGCCAGCGGCTACATCTCGTCCGCTGAGCTGCGTCATCTGCTCACCACGCTCGGCGAGAAGCTCACCGACGAGGAGGTCGAGCAGCTGCTGGCCAACATGGAGGATCAGCAGGGCAACATCAACTACGAGGAGTTCGTGCGCATGGTCATGAGCGGCTAAGCCAGAGACGACGAACCCCAAAAAATCCAAAAAAAAAACCTAAAAAAAACTAAAAAAAAAAAAAAAAACAAAGACAAGAAGGAGAAGATGAAAAAGAAGTAGAGTAGGAACACTCACCTGCCATGTTAGCTAGCCGTTCATTCCGCCAAAACTCCAACTCCAAGATTCCACGTTAATTTCTCTCTTAGTCACATATTTTTGTATAATTTTTTTTTTTGTATTTTCTTGCATTTCACGGCAAATTGATATGATTCCATATAAACAACAACGACAAAGAGACGACGGCACACAAATTTCACCAATGTTTCAAGCACATCCTCAGCGCGGTCGCATCGTATTATTCTAAATTGTTCGAGTTTCTAATACAAAACTTAACTTTATTTCTTTACAAACACAGACACACACACACAGACACAGATACACAAATACACACACACAATACACACACACAGATACACAAATACACACACACACACGCATCCGTAATGGAACTCAAGTCTTTAACGAGTATCGTAACAAGTATTGCTAATTAATGATTTTGATGTCTATGTATATATATATATACATATGTATATATATATGTTTATGTATATATACATATATATATGTATAATATATATGAGAGAGAGAAGCGTATAATTGAACCTTAATGCGCATTTCAAATTTTTACATGTTTTACTTTTTTTTAATAATTTAATAATATGTATTTAATAATTGAAACGAATGAAAGTAGATCTTTTTACAAAAGAAGCGTACTTAAAGTTATTAAAAAAAAAACATGAAACTTACAATTAATAGCATTTTTCTTCATTTTTCATCTCAAGTCCAAAGAATTTCTTGAGCTGAATAGAAATTTGAAGTGCAGTGTCGTAGCATTGAGCTTTACGCAGGCGTGATCACTTTGGGTGTTTGAGCGCACAAGAAACATAACTTTAATACTTAATTCTTCAAATTTCAACTTCTTAAACTGAATAATGTGACTTTTGTTGCATGCTGAGAAAATTTTAAAATTTTAATTGTGAATAGTAATTGTTTAGTGTTAGTGTCAATAGAATTAAGTCAAGGTGTTAGCCCATTTGTTGCGCCTAGTATGGCGCTGGTATTTTTTTGTTGGTATTTTTGCCATCGCCAGCTGGCGGTCACACTGCCCGGAGTCACAGTATAGAAATAAACAAAAGCAAAAATGTTGCATTCGATTTGAGCTTTATGGCCTTGCAACAGTGCTCAACTGGCTTTCCTTAATTAGCGCCTAGCGTTGTTTTATTTTACTTTAGTTGCGCCTTCCTGTTGCGTCATGTCGAAAGCCGCTGGCGTCGTGGCCACACTGGCCGGAGGCGGCGAGCCCAGTTCGCCCGTGCAGAAGGTGTGGAAGCCCGAATGTAAGTGACAATTTGTTGAGTTATCGCTGTCTCTTGATTGCCGCCGCTTGGTTGCAGTGTATAAGATACAGCTGGACGCACCGGCGCCGCATCCTGTGCGCTGCCAGCGCACTCTGCCGCTGCCACCGGCCAGCAGCACCGCCGACGCCGTCGAGGACAACAGCCAGGCGGTGCGGCTCTACGGCAGCGAGTACCACGGCGTCATGGGCCACCTGGAGGCGGAGCAGATACTGGCGAACGCCAAGGACGGCAGCTACCTGGTGCGCCGCAGCCCCAAGACGGACGGCTACTACACGCTGAGCGTGCGCTTCAACAAGCGCTGCAAACACTTCAAGGTCTTCCACAAGCCGGGCAGCGGGCACCATTTGCGCGAGCAGGACAAGCACTACGAGACGGTCCACGAGATGGTCGCCGACGGCCTGATCAACTTCCACATGCAGCTCTACGCCAGCCCCATTATACAGCAGATCAATCAGCAAACCAAAAACTGCTACCAGCAGAGTCCGTACATGACCCTGAATCGGCGCAAGCTGCGCGCGCTCTCCAACGAGCTGGGCAAGACAGCAAGCGTGGATGCATCGGATGCAGTCGCTGCGATGCCGTCCATTCCGGACAGCCAGCCGCTGCCGCTGCCGCTGCCGCAGCAGCAGCAGCAGCAGGAGGAGGAGGAGCAGCAGCAGCTGCTGCCCCAACAGGATCCCATGCCGCTCGTCTACGAGAAGCCGCACAACTTCAAGGTGCACACGTTCAAGGGCCTGAACTGGTGTGAGTTCTGCGCCAACTTCTTGTGGGGCTTCACGGCGCAGGGCGTCAAGTGCGACGCGTGCGGCTTTATGGCGCATAACAAGTGCTCGGAGCTGGTGCCGCCCAAGTGTGTGCCGGACCTGAAGTGCATACGGGGCGTGTTCGGCACCGATCTGACCACCATGGTGCAGCTGCACCAGTGCAGCATTCCGTTCGTGGTGCGGCGCTGTGTGGAGGAGGTGGAGGCACGCGGCATGCTCCAGGAGGGCATCTATCGCGTCTCCGGCTTCGCCGACGAGATCGATGCGCTCAAGCTGGCCCTGGATCGCGACGGCGAGAAGACGGACATGTCCGAGGGAGCCTACGGCAACGTCAACGTCATCGCGGGCACCCTGAAGCTCTACCTGCGCCTGCTGCCCGTGCCGCTGATCACGTTCCAGGCGTACCCCAGCTTCATGGCTGCCGGCCGTAAGTAGCCAGCGATCCAAGCAATCCTTATGTCCTTAAAACCTTCTTTCGACAGGCAATGCATCGCCCGCGGAGCAGCTGCAGCTGATGGCGGAGGCAGTGCGTCGTCTGCCGCCGGCGCACTTCAACTGCCTGCAGTACATGCTGGAGCACCTGAAGCGGTAAATCACAGTCCATCTGTCCCATCTATATATTCCTAATGAATCCAATCTCTTTGACTCTTGCAGCGTCGCCTCGCACTACGCCGTCAACAAGATGAACGAGCACAACTTGGCAACTGTGTTCGCGCCCACGCTCATTGCCACGCCCCAGCACATGACGAATCTCACCGAGGAGATATTCATGCTCTCCTCGCTGATCACGCACTGCGAGAAGATCTTCGCCTGCAGCGCGAAAAAGCAATAAGTCGACCACTCACGCTGTCTCTTTCTAATTCATATCTCATCATCTCCATCTCTTTCTAATTGAAATCCTTAATTAGTCTTAGTCAAGCGTTTATTTATTTACGAAAAGAAGGTAACATTTTGCCGCATCCTCGATGCACTCACCAAAAATCTAGACTAAATAGAATTATATATACATATTAACAAGCCTTCCATATATATATCTATATATATATATATATATATATATATGTATATGTAGAGCATACCAAACGATACTATTTATAGATTTGATTCTTCTTTGGAATTAGCATTGAATGTTGTAGGGATTAACGTACGAATTTACCAGCAAAATCTTATGGAACTATATTATCAAATTTGTCTAGGCCAATAGAACGATGTCAGAAATCAAATATTTATATATTTATACAATATATAGTATTAAGCTAGACATAAGTTCGAATCAATGAAAATCTAACTATGAATATTAACTCGAAACAATGCTTTGTATGATTTTGATATGTGTTGTGTTTGGACGGGTTTGACGACAATGTCACATAGCCAAAAATTAAGTTTTAATAGGTTAAACCGAAACCCCAACTCGTATTCTATATCTGTCTTCGTATAGCTTAATCTATTGTCTTAGAAAAAAACCTTAGTTTTATCTGAAAAGTTTTTAAATATCTCAGTTTTTATGTATTAAAGAGAGTTTACCGAGTTCTTTATGCTCACCGTATTCTATATAGATCTGTCATTTACATATAGAACTATATCATATAGTTACCATAGAAACAATATCATTCATATTTGAGATTATTGAATTGCTGCTCGAAGTTGACACACAAAATGCAACGAATATCTAATTCGAAGTCGGACTAAAATTTGACTTTGAATTCCTATATACCCTTTTTGGTCTTTATAATTTGTATTTAAGATTTGTCAATGGAAATTTTATTATGTTCAAACCGAAGTTGAAATCTAAATCGAATTCGAGTTCGAGTTCAAATTTAACTCTTATTTACTTTAGTTTTTTTTTATACCCTCAGCCCATTGAAAATGGGAAATCAGGGTATAATGGTTTTGTTGGATGTATGTAACAGGCAGAAGGAGGCGTGGTAGACCCTATAAAGTATATATATTCTTGTACAGGACGACAAGATATATCGATTTGGCTCTGTCCGTCCGTCCGTCCGTATATTTGAACGCGCCGATTTCAGCCCGTATAAGAGCTAGAGGTTGTAGGTCCGTGTATAGCAAGCGCAGATCGAGTTTATTTAAAAAAAATCGATAACTATCCACAATTAATTGTTATCGACTAAAAACAAAATCGAAATTCAGGTTAAAAATTATTGCTCGCCCATCTCTTAAGCTAGAGACACAAAATTTTATATTTAGCTTTATATTTATTTTATGCAATTTTGAATTTTGTTATATTTTGGATACCGGCCCCAAATTCCCCAAATTCTATGAAAAACAGATTCGACGGGACTCAGGGTATCCCGTAGCTATAACTTGTTTGAGCCTCTCTTAGTCCGTTCGTCTAAGTTACTCTACGTGTAAATAAATTAAGACAAATTACAGCATCTGGTACTATTTACTTAACAATTTGTATAGACATTGCGGAAATTATTTAAGAAGTATATAAAGTTCTGTATATCTGACTAGGTCTGATATACCGTTGTGCCAAAACTTGATAGGCTGGACGACACTAAGCCGAATTGAGAGTATAAATAGATGTCCACATTTCATATAAAATAGAATGTTTCTTCCGGTCAGAACCTTTACATTTTTTAACGATTTTATAGATCCTGCAAAATGTTATTTACGAGAATTATAAGAGTTAATCAGATAGGTTAAAAAGGTACTTACCATGTGTTTTCCAAGTCGTGCAGTTCTCGACATTTACAGGAATTACTGAAGTTCACAGAGCAGATACTACATAATGTGCGCCTCCTAGCACTTAACAATTAGGAGCAGCTGCCTTCATTTACTGGAAGAAGTTATAGAAGTTAGTTTATCAGACACGTTATAAGGTACTTTTTATGGTACTTAGAAGAGACTTTACCATACACTTTTCCATACACGACACTTCTGTTATTTATGCACATATTTATACGAGTTATACGCTTTTCAGGTATTACTGGCACTTAGAGTAAACTGATCAGCCACTTTATAAGGCAGCCACTTTATAAGAGAATACTTCCATATATACACAAACTAAACTTACTAAAAATTTTTAAATTTGTAATTTTGTAAATTTGTAAAAAAAAAAATCTGAAATTGTTGTGAACACGTTGCTCTCTAATGATGGAATGAAAATAAAATTTGTCAGGGCACAAGCCTCGACAAATTTCCCAAGCTGAATAAAAAAGCAATGAAGACTCGTTCTAGTTTTTGCGTGAAGTTCTAGGGGTTTCTTGAGCCCATTGAAAATCGGAAATCATGGTATAATGGTTTTGTTGGATGTATGTAACAGGCAGAAGGAGGATCTTGATCAGGACGAAAAAAAAATCGATTTGGCCCTGTCCGTCTGTCCGTCCGTCCGTCTGTCCGTATGTTTGAATGCGCCGATTTCAGCTCCTATAAGAGCTAGAGGCTTGTAGGTCCGTGTATAGCAGATCAAGTTTATTTTAAAAAATCGATAACTATCCCCATTTAATTGTTATCGATTAAAAACAAAATCGAAATTTTATATTTAGCTTTATATGTATTTCGAATTCGAATTCGAGTAGCTGATGCGATTCCAATTCGAATCCTGGGTCAGCTGGGTCGAGTGGGCCTTGGCTGAGGTATCATCGGTGATGTGGCTGGGTCAGGTCAGTTGGGCCTGGCGTTTGTTCTACGTTAGTGTAGATATCAAAATTTGAAGCTTTCAAAATTTTGTACAGAAGTCTCTTAAAATAAACAGATCCAAAGGAGCACAAGCACAAGCCATAGCGCCGCAACGCGAAGAGGAGGCAGAGGAGGAAGTGGAGGCAGGATGCTGAGCTTGAGACGAGGTGGGAGCAAAGAGCGGACAGGGCGCGTCGCGACGGGCAGGCAGAGGGACGCTCGTCCCTCGCTCAGGTGCCTATTTCTCGCCGGTGGAGGCGGCGCGGGGGTCGGCGGCACTGGCGACGGCGGCGACGGCGAAGGCCGCATAAGGTCGTCCAAGGTCAGCCAGTTCTACACCTGCAGGGAGCTGCAGCAGAGGCTGCCGCATGTGCTGAAGATGCACGGCGCGTTCCAGCTGTTCGAGGATCCCCCGGGCAGCCATGCGATCGACACCCTCAGGGTGGCCCAGTGCCTGAACGTGATGGGCTTGGACGTCCCGGAGGCGCACGTGAAGGCGTCTCTGGTGGAGCGCCTGATGCGCTTCCCGCAGCCGACGCCGCCGACGCGCGTCAGCTTCGAGCTGGTGATGAGCGTCTACTGTGAGCTGGCCGGCCAGCCCAACGTGCCCACCGCCAAGATGATGGTCGACGGGCTGAGATGCTGCGACGCGGACGGCTGTGGCAAGCTGCCCTACGGCCAGCTGCGCCGCATCCTCACCACGGTGGGCGAGCGCCTGAGAGAGGGCGATGTCAGCGAGCTGCTCGACTCCATGAAGGACGACAGCGGCGACGTCGACTATGTCGCCCTCATGGAGGCCATGTTCCCCGCGGACAACGGCGCCGCCGAGAAGCTCAACCAGGCGCGCCGCTACATGGCGGCGCTCGGCAAGAACGCCTGCTACGTGGACATGTCCAAGCGGGACGAGTTCATACTCGCGCTGCGCCAGCTGGACGAACGCAACACGGGCTTCGTGTCGCCCGAGGGCATGCTGAGGGTGCTCAATACCACCGAAGACACCTTCACGGTGCTCGAGCTGGCGTCCCTCACGCGCCACATGACCAACTCGAGGCATCAGATCGACTACCGCCGCTTCATGCGGCTCATCATGAATGAGTGATCCGGCCGGGCCGGGGCGGGGCGGGGCCGTGCAAGTGCGGGCGTGGTCGTGTGGGCGTATGTAACTATTGTGTTTCCCCAAAATTCATTTCGGTTTATCACATTTTCTTACTCAACAAAAAAAAATCTAAATATCAATATATATGATATCTAGATATACTTTCCCGCATCCAAAATACCCCGACCAAGTCTCGACAATACTTCGGCCTTCAGATTTTTTTTCGTCTAAAATATTGAGTTATGTTTAAAGTTCTTGCGCTGTCTTTCATTTCTCTTCAAATAATTAGTAAACAAGTAAGAAAACTCGAGTCGGGCGTGACCGACTAATGGATACCCTGAGCCCCGTCGAATCTGTGTGTTTTCATAGAATTTGGGGGAACGTGGGGCCGGTATCCAAAATATAGCAAAATTCAAAATTGCATAAAATACATATAAAGCTAAATATAAAATTTCGATTTTGTTTTTAATCGATAACAATTAAATGGGGATAGTTATCTATTTTTTAAAATAAACTTTATCTGAGCGTGCTATACACGGACCTACAAGTCTCTAGCTCTTATTGGAGCTGAAATCGGCGCGTTTAAACATACGGACAGACGGACGGACGGACGGACGGACAGACGGACAAGGCCAAATCGATTTCTCTTTTCGTCCTGATCAAGATCCTCCTTCTGCCTGTTACATACATCCAACAAAACCATTATACCCTGATTTCCCATTTTCAATGGGCTCAAGAAACCCCTAGAACTTCACGCAAAAACTCGAACGAGTCTTCATTGCTTTTTTATTCAGCTTGGGAAATTTGTCGAGGCTTGTACCCTGACAAATTTTATTTTCATTCCATCAGTAGAGAGCAACGTGTTCACAACAATTTCAGATTTTTTTTTTTTACAAATTTACAAATTTAAAAATTTTTAGTAAAAACTCGAACGAGTCTTCATTGCTTTTTTATTCAGCTTGGAAAATTTGTCGAGGCTTGTGCCCTGGCAAATTTTATTTTCATTCCATCAGTAGAGAGCAACGTGTTCACAACAATTTCAGATTTTTTTTTTTACAAATTTCCAAAATTACAAGTCTAAAAATTTTTAGTAAGTTTAGTTTGTGTATATATGGAAGTATTCTCTTATAAAGTGGCTGCCTTATAAAGTGGCTGATCAGTTTACTCTAATGCCAGTAATACCTGAAAAGCGTATGACTCGTATAAATATGTGCATAAATAACAGAAGTGTCGTGTATGGAAAAGTGTATGGTAAAGTCTCTTCTAAGTACCATGTAAAGGACATTTCAATTGTGTGCTAAACTAACTTCTATAACTTCTTCCAGTAAACGATGGCAGCTGCTCCTAATTGTTAAGTGCTAGGAGGCGCACATTATGTAGTATCTGCTATGTGAACTTCAGTAATTCCTGTAAATGTCGAGAACTGCACGACTTGGAAAACACATGGTAAAGTACCTTTTAAACTATCTGAAAAGCTCTTATAATTCTCGTAAATAACATTTTGCAGTATCTATAAAATCGTAAAAAAATGTAATGGCTCTGACCGGAAGAAACATTCTATTTTATATGAAATGTGGACATCTATTTATACCCTTAATTCGGCTTAGTGTCGTGCAGCCTATCAAGCTTTGGCACAACGGTATATCAGACTTCGTCAGATATACAGAGCTTTATAGACTTCTTAAATAATTTCCGCAATGTCTGTATACAAATTGTTAAGTAAAGAGTACCAGATGCTGTAATTTGTCTTAATTTATTTACACTTAAGAGTAACTTAGACGAACGGACTAAGAGCAGCTCAAACAAGTTATAGCTACGGAATACCCTAAGCCCCGTCGAATCTGTTTTTCGTAGAATTTGGGGAATTTGGGGCTGGTATCCAAAATATATAAATATATAAAAATGTATAAATATATAAAAATTTTGAAATTCTTTTCGAGCCTCTGCTGACACCATCTAGCTACCAGAGGCAGTCGGCGGCTTGCTAGCGCCATCTAGCGGTCAGTAGAGCCACTCATAAGAGTTGCCAGCTTGTTAGTGACTTGCTAGCGCCATCTAGCTGTCAAGGCAGTCACGTATAACAGTTTTAACGGCAGCCAAACGCCTCACAACCGGCTGGCAGCACTGGCTGTAACGGTCAGTTAGCCAGCCGCACAATCCAATTGGAATATACACTCCCAATCCCAATTGGGAAACAGATGGAAATGCAAATGTTTGTGGCTAATGCGTTTATTAAAAAATATTACATTTGTGACGCTTAGGAGCTAGACGAAGCTTACTCTTATATCATATCATATATGGATTACACACGACAATAATTGATTTCTCTTCATTTATTTATTTTTTTATTTTTATTTTTCTTATTTTGATTAAGCACGGCGAATAAATATTTTAAGTCTATAAAAAAAATGGGTTTCTTATATATTTGTTTTTGGATTGATTTGCTTTGCTTTGTTGAGCTAAAAGTGCTGCGGTAAGCGATCTGGCAACGCTGATGATGCTGCGTGTCAGACATTTTCGCTGTGGGCGTGGCTGGCGCCGCCCACCGAGGTCAGCTCCATTTTGATGGGCGCCACGGCAGTTGCCACCGTCTGCTGCAGCTGCAGCATTTGATAGGCGCTGCTGCTGCTGTTGCCGTTGTTGTTGTTGTTGTTGTTGTTGTTGTTGTTGTTGGTGCGCTCCTTGAGCATATCACACTGCGCCTGCGCCTGCGCCTGAGCCTGTGCAAAGCTGCGCACCTGCAGGAAGAGCCCGCCGTTGTTGAGCAGCCGCGCCTGATGCTCCTGCGCCTTGGCGCGCAGACAGGCGATCGAGTTGTTCCTGCGAAGGAGCAGAGATTGGTGAGTGGAGAGATCACAGATCGAAGCTCAGTTGCGGCTTACCTGAACGCATCCGGATCGTGCTCCATGAGTGCTGCAGCAGCAGCTGCTGTAGACAAATGATGCGCGTGCAGTTGCTGCTGCTGCTGCTGTTGCTGCTGCTGTTGCTGCTGCTGCTGCTGGTGTTGCGCTGCTGCTGCTGCTGCTGCCACGGCTGTGTTCATGATCATGTGGAAGTCCTTGCTGGAGGCAGCGGCGCCGGCGCCTGCGGCATTCGCCGCATCCAGCAGCGGATGGTAGCTGGGCGTGGCCACTGCATAGAGCTGCGCGGGCGGCGGTTGCTGCTGCTGCTGCTGCAGCAACTGTTGCTGCTGCTGCTGCTGCAACTGTTGCTGTTGCTGCTGCTGCTGCGAGGGCGACGGCGAGCTGAGCTCAATGTGCGGCGAGCCGGAGCTGTTGGTGGTGGCGCCCGTGGGCGTGGTCGCCGCCGATGAGGCCGCCGCGTAGCCGCTGCTGCCGTGCGGCGTCGTCGACGTGGGCGGCGCATTGGAGGCGTTCGTCGGGCAGCTGCTGGGCGCCGGACTCACCACGTTCAACGACTCCGTCGACGAGCTGAGCGCGCGCGAATGCGAACGCAGCTCGTCCGAGTGAACGGACTTGGAGCCGGCCGAATCCTCGTGGTCGCTCACGCCGGAGTCGTCCTTCAGCGTCGATTGCGCCTCAATGGACTTTCGATGCATGCCTGGGAGAGAGGAGAGATAGAGAAGAGAGAGAGAGAGAAAGAGATGAAGTTTTTTAGTATTGGTTTGGCTTTTGAGCGTTTGCAGCTTAGTTAAGAGTTCGTGTTGAAGGATATGAGGTTGTGAGGGTATAAAAGTTGTATGATTTTGAGGAGGTTTTCTCTAATATATAGACTTTTTTAATGTAAAACGGGATGGTTACTTTAATGTTACAGAAATGGGGGGTAGTTCGGAGCCTGTATACAAAATCTAACAAAAATCAAAAATACATAAAATACACAGAAAGCCAGATACCAAATTTGGTGTTTCTAGCTTTAAAGATTATTATTATTGTTGTGCTTTATTCCCCTAAAATTTTTGTACAATTATTTAAAGCTTTTGATACAAATTTTATTTTTACAGAGACAAGCTATCGATTTCATTCGAGATACAATTTAAAAACTGAATTTCGATCGTGTTTTGAATCGATAACATAGAACCTAGAGAAGTTATTGATTATTTGAAAGAAAGCTTTTTATTGAAGGGAGGTATTTGAAATAGAGCTGCATAGGTTAGGACTGCAAGTTTGTCGGCCTTGTTGGGCTTACATAATTCTACAGCTGTAACGTCTGTAAATATGTATTAAAACTTTGAGAGAGCTTTTAGGTGAAGCTTACAAAAATTATATTTAATACCGCCAATAGATCACTTGAAGATTATTGCACAGTTTCTTTATACACTTAAGGCTCTCAATGAACTTATTCGTTTCGCATTGAGCCCCAAAAGCTTTTACTTTACCCAAACTGCATTTATAACAAATGTGTTCATTAAAGCTTAGCTTGCAAGTTATAGTACAGCTTAAAGCTCTCGTGAATGTAAAGTATTGTAGTCTTTAAGTGATCGCTGATAACTTTTAACATGATATTAGGGAGCGTTCATTAAAAGCTCTCTCATACCCTTAATCTCTGTGTACAGATCAGTTTCAATTGCTCTTCGTCCGCTCAATGTAAGCTTTCAGTGCAAATAAAGCTCTGCTGCAGCTTGGAGTTGCCCGCGCTTGCATGCACTTTCATCTAGTGAGGAGAAGGAGGCGTGGAAGTGGGAACAGCTTTAGCTGAGCGGACTTAACAGATGGTTCGAGTCTCACATATGGATGAGAGCTGACTCGGGGCATGGTAATCCCCCGTGGAATGGCCTGCGAAGGCTGCTATCTGATCGGCATTGCGAGCATATTAACTGGTCGGCCTCCCATCAATTGCCAACTAATTTGACATGGACGTACTTAATTAAAAAGGAGAAGGGGCGCAGCGGAACGCGCGTGGAGTAACCTCAAAGCTGAGCTGTTAAGCCACTTAAGGCGCGGCCCGGTCGCTGCTTGGGAATTAATTTGCGAAACACCCAAAGCATTAGCGAAGCTAAGGGTTGTCCAGGGGCGGGGGAGGGGGCGGTGAGGGCAGGAGGAAGTTCGGTTGTTGTGTTTGAGGGCAACGGCACAAGTGCCAATAAAACCTGCAGTTCTCACAATGCGAATAGATAAACGATAAATGCCAAATTAAAGCAGCTACCCCCAACCCCTGGGCCGACTCGAGACTCGAGCCTCGAGACCTCGACTCACCCTCGGCGTGTGCATTTTGCATTTATTAAGCGATTATTAACAAATAAAAGGCCAAAACGCAAGTCAAACCAATGCCAACCACCGACAGGCACTTGTTAAGGGTAAGGCGCTGCCACCCCCCCGCAACACCCGCATCGCCCGCCCAACCCCCTCATTCATGGTGCGTCTCGCTAATCCGCAAAGTCATTTCGAGGCAGCCAAAGAAATGCGCGCAACATATGACGACAAATAAAGGAAGAGAGAGGGAGGGGAGAGAGAGGGTAAGGGCATAAAGATGCGTCCTGGCTGGCAGGACATGCACGGCAAATATGCTCACAATTTCGATTGAAGGACATCTGAAGTTCAGCGTTACGTATATCTCATTTTATAATCCCCGAGCTGCTGCCCTTTGTCTCGCTCAAAATTCAATTAAGTTCGTCGACTTATAAAGTGAAGGGCACGGGCCAGGGGTGGGGCAGGGACATTTACTGGGCGGGGTTAAGGACATTCAGACTGGTTTAGTTAAGATAGTTCGATATGATTGTTGCATTTACATTTCTGCTCCATACCTAGTAGCCAGGGCGCCACCGCATCGTTGTCCTTGGCCGACTTCAGTATCGTCTCCGGCAGGGGCAGCGAGTGCCTGACCATCGCTCCATACAGCCCGTACTCGGCCATTATCGTGCTGCCGCCCCAGACCTTCTCGGTCTTGCGCCATTTGGCGCGACGATTCTGGAACCAGACCTGCAAAGCCAAGAGAGATTCAGGTTGTTAAGTCGGTTTTTTGGATTGGGATTAGTTAAGACAATCTTCGTCTCTGTTTAGAGTGATCTGAGAAGAGATAATATCAGTTTATATACGAAAAGTCGATTCAGCTTTGAAAGTTTTAGTAGAACTCAAAGTAAAGCTCTACGGTTAAGCTTTATACATCCAAAATTTCCTTGCTTTTCATAAGAAATGTGAGCAATTCCTTAGCTCTCCCACTTCAAGTAAGAGTGCACTGGTGGGAAGTGCCCGACTAGGAGATACCCTGAACACTGTGCAGCAGCTGGCATATGAATTTTTGATTAACTTTTGTTTGTTGGTCTTCACATTGACAGCCAACTGTCATGGGGGAGGTATACAATAATTCAATATATTTTTGATCTGTGTATTGATCACAGAAGCCAACTCAATTAGCCTGAGATCTACAGCCTTTCTAGCTTAAAAACCTTCTCCTATTATCGATTATATAGCTAGTTAGAAAGTGACATGAGTTATTTATAGAAAAGAATAAGCTCGCATTGCATGTGGTATAGAGTAGAGCTATGTCTAGCTCTAGTATAGAGGAATTTATTAGGGTTTTTATTAAAGACGGACAGGCGGACAGACGGACTGATTGACTCAACTCATCATTCAGATCTAGAGCACTTCGGTACACATGGTCTGTCAAGCCTGCCAATTGCAAGCTCATTATGGCCTAAATTATAATTTTCTGTGAGCTCAAAAGATTTGAATGTCAAATTAATTAAGGTATAATAAATAAGCTAGGGAGAGGCACGCCTCAAAAACAAAATCGTTTCAGCGTAGACCAAGCTGGGTCAAACTAGTTAAGCTAAGACCAGACTGAACATATAAATATATATAAGCCAAACTTATGCTAGACTTTAACCTGAAATGAAGCACATTTCATATACCCACACATCGAAGTGAAAGTGCATATAGTGACTGCATATACCCTGCATTTAAGTAGCTTAGCAGGCGAATCATCGACTCTCCGATTGTCCCAATAGCTACGTTAACTAGTGCTAGGGACAGACTCTAGTCACAGGCGCCATATGGCGTAGGCTACGCTTTGGGTGCCATTTGAACCTTTTGGTCATTGGCCGTTTCTGGGGCGGGGTGGCGCCTCGCTTTGTTGCAGCTGTCGTTAAATGTGATGCAAATTGCGAATTATTAAATAAAAAACTCGTTGAAATTGAAAAAATGTAAATGGAATCTATTCGAAATGCTAATACACGCTCGCTCGGACCGTGAGGGCTTTTAGCACGAAGGACACTCAGACAGAGAGAGAGAGAGAGAGAGGGAGAGAGAGGGACAGTGAGGAGAGAGAGACGCACACACATAATGGCAAATAATATACATATTCGCATATAAGTGACCAAATTAGATTATCTTCCGAAACATTAAACCGATTTTCATGCAGAGCCTGACAATAATAATAAGAAAACATTAAACGTTGATCACAAGAGGGCGACAACAACAACTGTCACAATAAAAGGATTTGCCACACGCAAGCGATGAGCACACACACCCCCTCCCCTCCACCTCTCTATCTCTTTATGCCGAGTCAAAGCAAAGGATTTAACTTTGACTTAGCAACCCTCGCAGGAAGTCAGCCCAACCCCTCAGCCCAGCTCCGTCGTGTACCCAAAAAGAAGTCATCATTTTTCTGGTCCATCAAATCGTTTAGTTCTGCTATTAGTCATGTGCGAGACGTGGCGCACCAGCTACCAGGAGAGAGGAGGGGACGAGGGGGGTTGGATAGAGGGGGGGAGGGGGCTACCCAAGAGATTGCCCAGTAAAGTGAAATCGACGCGACAGAAGTGGCTGGCAGCAGTGGAGAAAGCAGAATTGAAATTTATAATAAAAAGCAAAATATGCAAAATAGGTTGGCATGCGGAGAGCGAGCGGGCACCCGCAGCCAGTGTTGGTAAAGGCTGCGAAAGCAATGTGGCGACATTTTTGCTGAAATTCTTTTTGGCAAGGGCCAAAGACAAGGCAAAAAAAAGAAGGAAGAAAAGAAAGAAAAACGGAACGTAAAGCTGAGCGATTGAACAAATCGCAACAGAGGGCAGAGCAGGGGGCTAGGTGGAGCTAGCAAGGGGCTTGAGGGTGGCGTCAGCCACAGTAAACGAAGATAAAGTGGTTTGGCTGGCGCTGCTGCCAGCTTGGCCAGTCGCTGCCTACGCACTCGAACTATATAGAAATATCTCTCTCTCTCTCCCTCTATATATCATGATTCATTGAGGTGTGCAAGGGGTAGTGTGGGAGGGGGGAGGGTTGAGGGGTAGGTTCTTACAACTGACAACTTGGCTCATATTTTTGGGCAGCTGAGAAATTGGCAGCGCCCAGCGAATGGCTGGCAGCCACTCAGTGCGCTTCGTTGCAGCCCAGTAAATTTGGTTGGCTGAAAAGCCGCAATTCTGGCCAACTGCCCGGATTGAGGGTGGTGTGGAACGAAACGGAATGGAACAACAGGCCAAATGTGCCGCAAAGCACTGCAACGAAGTGAGGCACTTAGCGATAAGAGAAGTCTGTTTTAGGATAATCATAATATGGAACGATATGGAATGGAACAGCATGTTAGCTTATCGTTATATGCGGCAAATGTTAGCGGTGAGGCACTTCCATTATGAAGCAAGTCTTTTTTTATAATAAAAAGGCTTTCTGTAAAAGGAACGAAATGGAATGGAACATCAAATGTTAGTTGTGAGGCAGTTTAATGACGAATCAAATCTCTTATCGTTATTATTTAGGTTTTCTCAAAATGGAACGAAGTGGAATGGAACAGTATACGTTTATTTTAAATGCTTACACACATGAATAATTATTTACTTTCATTCTATACTTAATTTTACAGAGTTCTGACGAATGGATGTGAATGAAAGGAAACGGAATGGGAATGAAACAAGTCTGCATTTTATAAAGCTAACAACTGAAAAAATATTATAAAATTTGTTATTGCCAATTAAAATGAAACAACTTTAAATGAAACAGTAGAGTCATGAATGCATAAGCTTATATTTATGTACAAGTTTACACGGGTAATATATATCATGAAACCTACTCAAGTTTATCTAGAATCTATATTAAGGAATACATTTTTATATTGATTTTCCCCGGAACATCGGATCTTCAGCTATCTGTCTCATATATCCTCAGAATGAGGAGCAGCTAATATGGAACTACAACATTCTGATTAACTTGGCTAAGACTCTTTGCTCTGCCCCCATAAATGTCAAGGTATTCCATTTATAGGGTATCATTGAGCTTATCATAATTATTGTTGTCGGTCCATGTGGAAGTACCTCCAGTGCTTGGTTAGGTGAAGCATACTTATGGGAATTGGATCGATGGTGTTCGAGTTGGCTGTAGGATGCGATTACCACTTGCCCATCAGCGGAACGAAACGAAACGGAACGGAACGGCCTGGCACGGCATGGCCTGCCAACTACTGATAAATTAATTTACAGACACAGAGGCAGAGACGGAGACAGAGAGAGATAGACACACATGTAGCGAGTGCAGCACGAGCTGCACTTAAGAGTTGTTGGGGCGTGGCAGCTGGGCAGCGCACAAAAGCCTTGCCCCACCTGGCCTCGCCTTACCTTTGCCTTTGGCTTTACCTTTGCCTTTGCCTTGAATTGGGGCCCCGACTCGGGGCGAACGAAATCAAATTAATCCGGTTTGTTATTTCATCATGCAACGTCAACGTCATCATCATCAGTTGCAACAACAGACAAAAGGCGCAGCAGCAGCAGCAGCAACAGCAACGGCAACAGCAGCAACGGCAGCAGCAACAATTTGCAATAATAAATAGCAAGAGCAGCACACACACACACACGTACACTCTCTCTCGCACACACACACACAGTGTCATGTAAACAAACGTCTGCCAAAGGAGCGGAAAATTTCATTAACAAGGCACACAAGCAACAGCAACAGCAGCAGCAACAACAACACCCAATTTGCTGCTGCTGCTGCTGCTGCTACTGTGGGGCCTGCATCCGCGCTGGCCATGTCACCAAAAGCTCCTAGGCTGCCCCCCTCTGAGCCCCTGCCTCGTTACAAGCTGCTGCGAGCACTGATAATTTAATCAACTCTCATTGAATTATATCATTTTGCAATTTGGCGCTGCTGCATGCAACGTGCCCCCCTCCACACCTAACCCTCCTCCCTCCATTTGGCCAACGTTCATTTCCATGCAAATTCAATTCTGATTATGATAGCAGCCAACGAGCTGTCGTCCCTCATTCGAGCGTCCATTTTGAGTGCGGAAATCAAAATAGGAAATGCCATAAATTTGCCCCAAAACGGAAACTCGTTGCCTATGCTCCATTCTCTGTGTGTGTGTGTGAGAGAGAGAGGGAGAGTGGGAGGGAGAGGGAGCGAGGGACTGTGCCTAGTTGTTTCTTTTAGGCCCTCCAACCTGGCTGAGTGTAAGCAATCCAATTGGAGTCCAGATGGAGCCGACTTAGCCGTGCCTAGAAGTTGCTTAAAGAGTTTTGTTTCTCTTTTACTTTTCAGCTAATTAATAGAAACTTTGACTAGTTCATATTGAATATGAGAGGTGAGAGATTGAGCTGTGGATGTATTGGAGTAGGTATAGAGAAAATATATATATTCTTCATTTCAAGTCTTTCGCAAAAGGTAAACTTAAACAAAGCTTTGCATTCTTTAACTGAGTGTGAGTTGTGCCAGGTGTAAAGCTCTAATTCTGATCAAACTTAGCACTTCATAATGGATTATTCCCAATACCCGACATTTCTTGCTTCAATATTACTATCTTTCCATACATTGTTTCCTTTTTTTTCAATTTTCATTGTAACTCAATCTTTAGTTAAAATTTAACTTTGTTCAACTCACGTCTAAACATCTTTTCACCTCAAGTAAATTCTAGCTAAGACTTAGACTAGGAGTTTCTTCAAGCATAGTTAAATTCTTATTTCGATTCAATCTCTAGCTAAGACTTTATTCATATCTCGATCTATTTCAATTTCAATTCAATCTCTTAAGACTTAATCTTCTTCAACCCTTTTTCATTTTAAGCCTGTCTAAGCCTATTTCATTTTATTCTCTAGTTAAATTGTTCGTTCTTCATTTACATCCTACGTCAATACTTTAATTTCAAACTAAATCTAAATTTATCCGATTTTCTAGTCAACACTTAACGTTCTTCAGTTATATCTTTGAATATTTCTTTTTCAGTCCAATATCTATATAATATTTAACTAAACAAATAATATTTTTTTTTTGTTTAGTTAAATATTTATTTATAATCGTAATGAAGTCCATTTAAATTTCAACTCAATTCCTATTCAAGACCTAACTTTTTTCAACCTTATCTAAATCTATCTCCACTTCAATTTAATCTCTAGTTAAGATTGACTTTTAATTAATCTCCAGCTCAAATTTAACTTCAATCTAAGCATAATTCAATTTATATTCTTACAAATGTTACATTATTCGATTGCATCTCAACCCATTTCAATATCTATGCAATATCTAGTTAAAATTTAATTTCCCTTAATCATATCTAAACACAATTCAGACTCGGCTTTTAACAGCTGGTTAAGTGCCTGGCAGTGGCTAACGAGCTGCGCCCATTGAAGAGTCTGGCGTTGCCACCTTGCATAAAGTGCATGAACTAAATTCCCAAATATTCGCAAATTTATTTTGATTCGTAACTAAATACGCTCTGCACGCACTAAATGTGCTCTATTTTTTTTCTTCTGTTGCAATTATTTGATTTTCATGGAAAATCAAATTGAATCTGATCTGCCCTTAAATAAACGAAATGTGAACTATCTTCCCTCTCTCTCTCTCTCTCTCTCTCCCTTTCACGCACTCTTGTTAGGCAGTTAGTTGAGTTTAATATAGATAACAGCTTTGGCTAAATGATTACTTGACCATACGCCACACCCACCGCTCACTGCCCACCGCCCACACGCATCACGATGTCAATTTGCTGATTGGAAATTTATTATTATTGAACTTTGGTTTGCCGACGCTCACTTTTATGGGCTGCAACGTTCCGAAACGCCCCTTTTTTTGGTCTGTTGTTGTTGCCAGCCATTGGAGTCAGCTCGTCTGGGAGTGAGCTCAAGGCCATGGTTTTTGGATGCTCTCGAGCCTTGGCCGAATCGCTCAAGTGCTCGCCAGACGCACTATCGTTCGGATGCGCTTCACTGACCACCGACCACTGCCCACTGCCCACTGCCACGCCCACTTGTCTGAAGGCAAATGCATTTGATTTATTGAATCAGGACGAATGCTTAAAGGGGGCAGTGAATACAATGACAATTCAGTTCTGGATTAGTTGCGATAACAATTGATCGTAGCTAGAGCAGATTGGATATAACAGGGGAGCTTTCTAATGTAGCTTAAAGCTCGTTTTGTGTTCGATACTCGCCTGTGTTTAAGATTAAAGCTCACTGCTTATACATCTAAAAAGCTTTTAAGCTTTAATTCGGATTAATTGAGTGTAGTAAAAGCAGATTATAGGTAGATTAAAGAGCTTTAAGCTCCATTATCAATCTTGCTGTTTATTTGGCTTGACAATGCTCTAAGCTACTGTTAAATTGAGAGCTGAAACGTCAATCTCAGCTTAAATTTAACTGCTTTAATCAAGCTTAAGGTTTTACTAATTTAATATATAATCCACAAAACAGTGAAAGCACAAAGCTTCCCCTAAAACAAAGAAGCTTTAATATTATATATCGAAAAAGCTGCTTAGTAATTGAATAAGGAATATTTAACTTGACGAATTAATCTTACAATTAATCATATGATTAATTCGAACAGTTTCGCTTATAAGCTTTAAGCATTTCATATAGAGAGCTGCGCGAAAAACTCTTGGAGCTTGAATGTGAAACCAATTTGGCACATTCGCTCGGTCGACTGCACTCGGACAAAGGTCAGGGGGCTCCAACTGTGGCCCATAATTAAAATATTGGTAACCAATCAAAGATTTTCAATGGGCCTGGCCTCTGGGCAAAGTACAAATATTTGCGCACTCGTGCTGCAAAATTGTGCAAATTGCATGCGGGCAGGTGGGGGCAAGTGGGGGGCAGGTGGGCATGGCTGTGGCACTGTGTGTGTGTGGGTTGGTTCTTTTCAGGTGACATGTGCAGCGCATTGCATTCGATTGCAAGCGACAGCAAGTATCTGCCTCTCCCTCTCCCTCTCTCTCTCTCTCACTCTCTTCCTCTCTCTCTCTGTGTGTGTGAGCGGATTTGGCCTGGCTTTCAGCTTGTGTGGCATGCGGCTTTTATTGGTTTACTTCATCAACTCGACAGGCAGGCAGCCATAGAGTCGGTCCGCTCCGTTCCGTTGCGTCCCCCGAGTCGAGCATTTGAGGCGTGGGGAAATTTCATAACGTGCAACGTGCAGCCCCTTTGCAACTCCGACCCACCGCCCCAGCGTCCCTCCGCCCTTGCCAATAGCTCGCTCCACTTTATATGCAATATTCAATTGACATTCAGCCAAAGCATTTCGCGGCATTTTTATACCATATCTCGCCACCCACACGCACAATGCAGTTGGAACTTCAATTTCAACTTCCATATGAGTTTAACGTTCGCGAGTTTTTTGTTTTTCCATCAGTAAAATTTCCTTTTCCCCTTTTCTTTTTTACTCCTTTTTGCTCAACCCAAGCCCAAGCGCTTACGAAATATGAATGCGAAAATTGTCTGCCTGCATTTATTGCAATATGTTTTTTCATCATGGAATCATCCGATTGCATATGGATCCCTCCGATCTCAAGAGCTATGTAAGCTGAAGGCAGCTCAATATGTGCGTGATAAGAACTTGTTGTATGGGAACTATCCTATCCTATAAAGGGGTAGAGCAACTTTTGAAAGAGCTCAAAAATCAGCTTCAACTAGGAGTTTATCTCTTTAAAAATTATTATAGGATATATAACTTGTAGAAATGTTCTTTGTTTAACTCTTGCAGGGCTTAAACAGATATGATTATTTCAAGCAACTTACTAGGTATATTAACTATGAAATTGATAGTGTATCTTATAGGGTATATTTACGACTTATATATATACGATATCTTAAGAAGATAGTAAATGCTTTCAAAGAAAAGCCTATAATTACAGGGTATCAAATATAAGACTTTTACTATCGGGTATATAGACGTTATGTATACCTTATATAAGCGGTATCTAAAGAAAATAGCAAAGGTTATCAAAGGAGGGTCTATTGGCTTTAGTTGCAGGGTATAACGAGCAATGGGCATTTCTGTCTTATTGATAGGGTATTTTTATGATATGTATACAAAGATTCCAGGGCTTATTAAACTTAAAAGTGATGTTTCAGTATATATATATTTGACGATATATATATTTGACGATATATATGTATTTCTTTCAATTTCAATTAAAGTTCCTATTACAGGGTATCAACTAGTCGTGTTCTTGCTGTTAACAGTATCAATAATTGACGAAAATCGCTTAACTTTGGGCGTCAGACACTCAAGAGGCCGGCGACTTTACAAATGGAGCGAGCAGCGAGCTCAACTAGTTTGCCATATAGACTGGAATCGGCTGGCGATATTAATGACCTTTGTTTGACATTGCCACTGCCACTGCCATTGCCATTGCCATTGCTATTGCCATTGGACTATTAATTACGATTTGAAATGATATTTTAAATGCATCATGATTAATGAATGCTTGCGATTTTCTAATTACGAGGCCTAAGGCAGAGCAAAGCAAAGCAAAGCAACGCAAAGCAGTGCAAAGTAAGGGTAGCGGGTCGAGGGGGTTGAGGGGTTGTTCCAGTAGAGGGTTACAATCGAGCTGAGACGGAAAATTCACAGATTCAAGGGGCCAAATGAGCCTTCAGCTCGTTTGTTTTCGCGTTCGTTAAGTAATTTAATTTACTTTAGAAAAACGCATTAACAATTAACAATTAACAATTACCAGAGAGCAGTACGTCAATCGTACGCGACCATGATTAGATCATTGGACCTTGACGTCGTGGATATTGCCACTTGCCACAGACTTTGGCTCAGGCTGGCTGAGACTCCATTTAACATGAATTAATTGCCGTCAAATTGGCGAATCGATTGTTGATCTATCGATCGATAACTAAGTACTTGAGGGATGCATGTGGCAGTTAGTGTAAGTAGACGACTATTTTTGATAACTTTCGATAGGTTATCTAGCGGTAGGTCGAGTCGAGTAACTGAATTAATTGCCGTCAAACATGTGCATCGATTGTTGGCCTATCGATTGATAACTAAGTATGTGGCAGTTAGTGCAAGTAGATGATTATTTTTGATAAGTGTCTATAGATTTTCTAGCGGTAAGTCGAGTTGAGTAACTGAAGTTGAGAGGTTCCTTTTAACATATTTTAATTGTCGTCAAATATGTGAGTTGATTGTTGGTCTATCGATCGATAGATACCAAATAGGCGTAACTTGCAAGTAAGTGCAAGTATCGATAAGATTTCGATCGATAAGTCGAGTCGAGTAACTGAAGTTGAGATAGAAAACGTTTTTCTGCATTTCAAAAAGCGAGTTAGCGATATAGTTATCGATTTAATACTCTGAAATCCTTAAGCTCTCTTTCGATGTCTTTTGAAATGTCTGTTTTCAAATTAATATATCAATCTATCAATCTATCTACAATATATCTAGAATATATATCTATTTATCTGTCGAACTATCTCTTAATATCGCACAAGTCTAAGCTATTCCACACTTAATAGACAGTTCTATATATGCCTATTGATTTTCCAACTAGTCTATGGCATCTCACATAGCATATATCATATATTCCATATCATATATCATACATATATATGCTGTTGACTGTTTAGTTCTATGACTAAGCACCCTCGTGGGTGGGGCAAGGCCACTAAGCTCAGGCGGCAGCATTTGGCTTTGTTGGCCACATGCTTTCACAGCTGGAGACGGCATTGCCAATTGTCATTATGCGTAGTCCATTTCAGACTTATAGAGCGCATTGTCTGTGGCAGGTCCTTTCGTCCTTCCGTCCGTCCGCCCGTTGGCTGATCTGGTTTCGCTGTTGAGTAGTTAACAACAAATTGGCAAGTGCAGGAGCGTCGCTCGTTGCCGCGTGTCAACACAGCAGGTTGTAGCCACACACCAAACACACACCAACACACACACACACACACACCACACACACACCAACACACAGATAGCTCGCCCAACTACCCAACTCAGCCTTTGGGTGAGAACTGTTGCAATTTGCTCGAGCGTCTAGTTGGTGGCACTCGAGCAAAGGGTTGCTCAGCGACCCATCCGGCCGCTGGGATTACAGGGTGTACGCACGCACGGCCCACACCCTGGGTGTGCTGCTTGATCTTTAGTTTGTTTATGATTAACGTGCGCTAATTTCATTCATTTCGCACTCGTCGCAGCTCCTTCGGGACCTTCGGGCGCACACTTATGCTTATTGGATTTAACGAGCACGTGGAGAGGGGGGCAGCCACTGGCTGAACCTGGGTGGGTTTTGCCGGCTTTGCTATCTATTTTTATTTGAATTTCACACGAGCCGCAACCACAAGAGCCCCGGACGGCGCGCCGAGCGGCCTCGCTGATTGCTGTTGACTTCGAGGTGTCAAAATACGGAGGACGAGCGGCGCTCGACCTTCGGTCAAATTATTCGATTATTGCTGCCAAAATAATGAGCGGACCACGTTCCGGGCTGTCGGCGGCGGCCATTTCGCTGGCAGCGCCCGGATGCCGACAACTAATAATCTTATTAGAATTAACGCTGGAATTTCCAATTTGCGCAGCGACAGGCGCCAAGGACCTCGACTCGACTCGAGTCGACCCCACGACTCGCTGGCGATTTAATGTTAATAAGTTCTAAATGCCAATAATGCCAAGTGCCCTAAACAAAGAGGAAGACGAAGAGGCAGCAGCGGCAGCCCCGTGCGGTCCGGCAAGAGGCAAAATAGAAATTCCAGAGACGAACGTGCGCCAATGCCGAAAGCGAATCGAGTCGCCACGCATAGCATCCTGACACAGATTGCGATGGCGATGGCAATGGCGACGGCGACGGCCACTGGGGCTCGATCCCGCCCAGAATCAATTAAGGCCCGGCCAACACAATGTCCCCGCCCTCCTCTCTCTCCCCCTTCCTCTCTGTGTGCGTGTGAGATTTTTACTAAGTGAAAGATTTGCCACAACAAAGCGAGGCCTTCGCATTGGAGTAGCTGCCAGCAGGCAGTGTTGGTAAACGTGACAGCAATTATAAGATTTCGTAAACGTAGAAAGTATAAAATATTATGCACAATATGCGAAATTCTATTGATGAACGCAGAAGTCGACATTTGTTAATAGGGAAGTAATATAAGTTAGCTAATAAATCGTTTAGCTAATGACTCGGTATCTATAGAAAACAGTGTTGGTAAGCGAATCAAGTATTTTAAGCTAATAAAATATATGTCCTATAAATGGAAAAGTAGAGAGCAAAAGCAGGCTGTATAGAGATATATAAGAACTGCGAGTATGCTGGCATAAAAAGCATTAACAGTGTTGCTAAACGTATTACGCAAAGTTAGAGAAAGCTGAATAAGGTAGACACATCCTGAGAGCTTACAGAAATACTAACATCAACAGTGTTGGTAAGCGTATTAAGTATTCTAAGCACCCTATAAGACCTGTAAAGTGATGTAAAGGAAAAGGGAACTGAGCGTTAACAGTGTTGGTAAACGTGTCAATAATTATAAGACTTTGAGCAGTTTTGTACTGCATATCAAGAAATTTTATTATTAAGATTAGATTTTCTTTAAACAGTCGATCAATCGATATATGGACATATATCGGCTTGAGATATGCTACATTTTGAAGAGAAATTCCAGAATAAATTATAGAAATATTTGTTGTAAAAAGAGATTGTGTACCTATCCATCTGAACTATGATAATTTGATGCCAGTTACAGGGTATCTATAAGCCAAAACTGCTAGCAAACTTTTATAGAAATATGTCCTTTTACCTTTAAGGGCTAGAGAGAGGCAGTTCTGTAAGTTGCAGAAAATCTAGTTCTTATCCAACTAGAAACTGTTGCATACAAGCTGAGCGAGTATTACGCAGTCGTATATAGCCAATTGTCTAAGCCTTAACAACTCAAACAAATATCTAAATAGAATGTAAAGCTATTCTAAGTTCTACTTTAGTTAGGAGTATCTCTCTCTCCCTCTACTCTCTCTCTCTCCCTCTACCCTCTACCCTCTCTCTCTCTCTCTGTTTTCATACATCTTATTCATATGCCGTGACTCTTCACCATCGTACTCGTGATTCACTAATCGTCCAACGGCAAGTGACTCGCTGTGCATTTAAATACCAAATGCCCATCAAGGCGATTGTATTGAGGTATTATTTATTGAGAGCTCGTCGGCTTTTGGATTTGAGTGCTGAATGGCCGATTGACCCAACAATTGAAGTCACAGCTGCAGGTGCGTGTCATTGACAGCAATTCACAGTAACAACAGCAACAACAACAACGGCAGCAACAACAACAACAGCAGCAACAACAACAACAACGAGTGTTGTCACTGCGTTGTCATCATCATTTTCATTGATGGTAAACCAATCATTTTTCAATTATATTCACCGCTGGATACAAATTGTCTGATTTACGTCTACCTCTCTCTCTCTCCCCCACTCTCTCCCTCTCTCTGTGTGTGCGCGCCTTGCCACGCCCACCCATGCGCCGCCTAACCGCTTAAGTTAACTTCAATTCAAGCGCCGAGCGCACGAAATCTTTTTCTTTATCTGATTTGGACTTTAACCGATTTTCGTCTCATTGGAGTGTGTGAACGAAGTGCTGAAGCTTGTAACATCTAGTTTATAGATTAGATTTGACTAGATGAATGTGGATTGTGGACTCAAGAGATGATCAAGCTAGTTTATTGAAGGGGCTTAACATGGCAATAGAGTTGAGTTGAGTAGATTTGTTGGGTGAGAAATGGTTGAAGAGGAGAGTTTTAGCTGGCAAATAGGGATAGAAAGAGGGAGAGAACGATTGAGGGAGAGAGAGAGAGAGATAAAGAGAGAGAGAGAGAGAGAGAGAGAAAGAAACTGATTGAAATGGAGATAGGGATAGAAAGCGCGAAAGAGAAACAAAAAGAGTGAGCCAGAGAGAGAAAAAATAGAGAGAGAGAGAGAGAGAAATAAAGGCAAAAGGATGCAATAATAATAAAAGAACGGGAGAGGAACAGTGAGAAAGGTATAAATATATATTATAAAAGAGAAATGCAGATAGAGCGAAAGAATGAAAGAGAGAAAGAGAGGAAAAATCAGCTACTGAGAAAACAATTGAAAGTTAAATAGTTGAGAGTTAAAAGAGAAATGCAGATAGAGAAAGAGAGAAAGAGAACGTGAGGAAAAATCAGCTACTGAGAAAGCGACTGAAAGTTAAACAGTTGAGAGAGAGGCAGAGAGAGAGAGAGAGAGAGAGAAAGAGAGAGAGAGAGAGAGAGAGAGTGTGAGAGAGAGAGAGAGAGCAAATATAGAGAACGAAAGTGAGCTGAGAGAAATTATTGATTGACATAGAGAAGCGAATGATAGAGAGAGAGATACAGAGCAACGAATCCAAATAAAAGTAGATATAGAGAGATAAAGACCAAGCAATAAAGATGGAGAGAAAGAGATCTCCAAATACTCTGTAGCTTTCTAGCTCTCACATAATTCATCAATCGCTATCTCTGTCATATTGTTATCTTATGTAAATATCGATTTTGAGTTTCTTACAAAATAACTTCCCTCATTCGAATAATACAAACCCCTCTCTAGATATTGCCATCTCTGCCCAGTTGCATCTGCTAATTACAGTGTATCTGCTAGTCGGCCGCACTCCGGCTCATTCGGATTTTGTCGCCGACTGTTTCGCTCGCATTTCGCATTCTTTTTTTTTTTTTTTTGTATTCTTTCTGCTGAAGCGCGACAAAACCAATTGAAGTGTCAAACGCAGACAGAGAGACGACAACGACAACGACAACGACGAGGACGACGCCGCGTGGCGCCACGCCCACAAATTGCAACAGTTGGATAAAGTGCACAACTTGAGCTGAGTTTTTGCAGCGTTTGGCCCGGCGATGGCTGTGCGCGTCTGCCGCATGCTGGGCGCTTGGATGTGGCACATTATCAGACCATAATTCGCTGACAATTCTTCAATTAACGGGCGCCAGGTAGCGCCTCGCCTCTGACAAGGCTCATTGCGTCACGCCCCCCCACAGCCCACACGCCCCACACACACACACAGACACAGCAGCCGCAACAACCACTTTGCACTGTTTTCTAATCTATAAAATTAATTTTGTCAAAATCTTGTCGAGTGTTTTGTTTGCTCCGCAACACGGCCTCCCACCAGCCCCGCCCCGCCCCTTGCCTCTAAAGTGTCCCCCGCCCCATCGAGACGGCATCTGGCGCTCCCTGGGGATCGGGCTTACAAATTGTAAAATATATTTTCACTCAGCTTTTTAGCAAACACATTTTGTTGTTTGGCTTGGCTGCCTTTCAATGTGCCACACCCCCACCCGCCCCTGCCCCCCTCCTCCCTCTCCAGGCACTGTCTTTGCTTTTACTAATCAGCAGTTTGCTTTGAGGCCCTGCTGCAAATTAGCGTGAAATGCGATTTATAATGTCAATTGTGTGTGGCCGGGCATCGACTTAGCGCAACTTGGCCATAATTGAGAAATATGCTCTAAATACGCACCCATACACAGACACCCACACTCACACACACACACACACACACACACACACATGCATTCGCTTAGAGATGAAAGTGCAGCTTAGCTGAACAGCGCACGAAATTGGTCGAGTTTAAAGACTTTACGCTCGGCTAAGTCTCGGCCTTTAGCTCTGCCTTTGGCGCTGCCTTAGTCGTTTCATCAGCCTCCTCATCAGCCTTTTCATCAGCCCCTGATTAGTCTTCGCTTTAGCTTCCTTCTCAGTTCTCTAATCAGCTTCCTATACTCGTCATACTCTTCTCCCAGCTTCCTCATCAGCGTTTTCGTTTTCTTCTTCAACAGCTTCCTCATCAGACTCTCTCCTCTCCAGCCTTTTATCACTCTCTCATCAGCTTCTCTTCCGCATTGGAACCGCATATTCATAATTCCATCAGGCTCTTCTTCAACTTTCTCCTTATCCTAATCAACCGAACAAAACGCCACCCATCAGACGCTCATTAGCTCAGCATTTGCCTTGCATTAGTATTGTCATTAGCCATTCATTAGTCGGCTTCTTTCTCATTTGCGTTGCTTGGCTTTCACAACAGCTTTCTCATCTGCTTTCTCATCAGCATTTTCATCAGCTATCTCTTAGAGATTTTCATCAGTCCCTTATCAGTTTCTCATCAGCTTCTCATTCGCATTTTCATTATGCAATCATTAGTCTTCTCATCAGCCATTTCATCAGCCATTTCATTAGCCATCTCATCAGCTTTCTCCTTAATCTACTCAGATATTGTCTCATCGGCTACACACTACACGCTCATCAGATGCTCATCAGCTCCTCATTAGCCCCGCACTAGCCATTCATTAGCTCCGCATTAGCCGCTCATCACTTTTCTCATTAGCCACTCAGTAGTCTTCTTATCGGTTTCTCTCACAGTCTCATTGTCTGCCTTCGTCAGTCTCCTTATCAGCTTCTCATCAGCCTCCCATAACCTCCTCTTCTTCATTCCTTCATTGGATTCCTCATCAGCTTTCGCATCAGCCTCGTCCCGCCATTTGGCTCAGCCACATCGATCAACTCTGCCAGACAACGCAAATGGCCAGCAGCATACCCCTCCCCCCACTGCCCCTGTCACTTACCACGCCCCCCCTTGCAGGGACTACATCACTTAGTGCTTGGGCCATCAATCAAAGTACGGCCCGAGCTCGAAACTATTTGCACTAATTGCATAACACGCAGTTGGGCCTAATTTTCAGACCGACCTCACCTCCTCTCCCCATCAGACGCTACTCGGCTGCCACGCCCACCGCCCACAGGTGCGACTAACCCTTTTTAACAACAACAATGAAAATGTCAAAAAGTTGTCATTGTTGTTGTTGCTGTTGTTGTTTTTCTAACAAATGGAAAACAGTTTTCGCCGAACGCTCGACCGGAAGGAAATTCGTTAGCTGCAGCTAAACAAAGGAAAAAGGCTAGAGAAATGGCTAAAAGAAATACAGCTGAATGTTGAGTTTGCTTAATTATATTAATAGGAATAATAGTGATGATGATGATGATGGGGATGATAATGAAGACGAAAATGATGGTGATGAAGTAGACACAGAAGATGATAATGGAGAAGATGATGAAGAGGATTAATAAGAAGTAGATGATGAAGAATTTTATGATGATGATGTGATGATGAAGAATGTGATGAGGTATTTTTCCAATAAGTCATTTCCAATGCCAGCTACCAGCGTTGGAAAGACTTTAAGTTTATGATTTCGTAATATTTCCTCTATATATAGTTAGAGAACTCGAACTGATATACACTTTGGACTGGTTTAAATGGCGAAAGTCTTTAAAAATCGTATACTTTATACTATTTCTTTAATTAACTTATTTTTCACATTTATACAACTTGAAACTTAAGGCATTTTGGCAATAAATCAATTACTCTCCCTGAATAGTAGCGATATATTTCCACGTATTAAACCTATAGCAAAGTGCCGTTAGCGTCTGTCCACTCGCTATAAATGGTTACACAATCGAGCACCATAAAAGGCCGACTCCACAGTGCATTCAACCTGGGGGCGAGCTCGAGAGCCAAATCGAACGACTGTCAAAGAGAGGGAGACGGCAAATCGAAAAGTGGACGAAAAAAAGCTAAAGCAACTCAAAGTGTGGGCAGCTAATACCCTGTAGAAAACAAAGGAGAAAGAGAAGAGAAGGGGAAGGGGAAGAGAAGAGAATGAAAAGAGATGAGAAGAGAAGGAGAAGAGAAGGAGAAGAGAAGGAGAAGAGAAGGAGAAGAGAAGGAGAAGAGAAGGAGAAGAGAAGGAGAAGAGTAGAGATAGAGAATATAAGGGAAGGACAATTCATACACAATGCCCTAGATATTCAGATGGAGATGTGCTATATATCGATATTTATCGATTAATTGAAAGCTGAGCCAACTTTCAATGTCAATTCCAAGCGTCACACAGCACTACTGCCGTCTCATCACAGCCACCGTCTGGCCCACTTTCAATGGGCATTAAAACAACAAACGAAAGTCGTGTGTGGGAGGGAAGAGGCAAGAGAGAGAGAGAGAGGGAGAGAGGGAGAGGTGTCGGTTGGTTCACTGACTGCCGACTGAGTCACAATCTAACGAGCAGCAGCGGCGGCAATTGTGAATGCGATCGTGAATTGCCCCGATGATGAGTCTAATTTAGCGACTATTTCAAATTTTGGTTAATTTGCAAATTCCTTTCACTTTTCAGCCTCTCGCAAGGGGCTGGGGCTGGGGCTGGGGCTGGAGCTGGGGCTGGGCTATTCCAAAATTCAATTAAAAGGGGGCAAAAAAAGAAGGTGCTATTATATTTTCACGCCTCGTCTGCAGTGGAAAATCAACAAGCAACATCAGCTCAGCTCAGCGAATGAAAAAAAAACTGAATAAAAAATAATATAAAATCGTCGGGGACTACAATGGAGCTGGAGGCCGGGCGGGCTGCAAGTGTGCGCAGCAAAACGTCAACGACTCCGAAAACCCGACGAATTATTTGCAGAATCATCAAATTAAAGGTTTGATGTTGATTTCAACAAGCGGAGCTGGGGGCGTGGAGGGGCGGAGGCGGCGGGACAGGGGCAGGTGAAGCTCATCTAAAAAATATGGAACTGGAGTTGGAGTTGGAGTTGGATTTGTAGATGGGACAGCTAAATGCAGGCAAGAGGGAGAGACAGGGGAGAGAGGGGTGCCGGGGTAAAGTGCCTCGTCATGAGCGCCCAACGCATTGCAGCAGCTATCCACTTCCCCCCCTCCGTTCTCTCTCTCTCTGCTCTCCTTCCCGGTTGCTGAGCAGCCGGCGAGTGTCTGTATAATTTTCGTTCGTTCTCTCGAATTGGCTGTCATAAGTTTTGAGTAGAAAATTGGTGTGCAACACAGGCAACAACAACAACAACAACAACAACAACAACAACAACAACAACAACAACAACAACAACATAAAATGCTGTTATAAACAAAATGTTGCTTGTTGTTGCTGCTGCACTTGTCAAGTGTGCCACAAAGAAGTGCAGAGAGAGAGAGAGGGAGAAGGAGTGAGGGAGAGAGAGAGAGTGGGAGAGAGGGAGTGAGGGCAAAGGATTTCTTGATTGCGATAATGAGTTATACTTAATTCCCGAAAAGCAAATCGTAAGCAGCGACACAAGAAATGAAGCAGCAGCACCTCGACCAGAGCAGAGCTGAGCTAAGTTGAGTATGCGAGCAGGTAAAACAGCGACACAGAGAGAGAGAGAGAGAGAGGGAGAGAGAGAGAGAGAGAGGGAGAGAGAGAGAGAGAGAGGGAGACAGAGAGAGAGAGAGAGGGTGAACAGGAGAGGTAGCTAGCTAGAATGGTGCAAGCCAATGGAGCAGGCGCTTTGTGTGAAGTCTTTGTGAGGCGAAGGAGCCTGATGCGTGTGCTGCCTGACTAGCAGTTATCCTATGAGCATTTTGACAAATTTGTTGTCCACTGAGAGTTGGAGCAAGGCAAAGGAACGTATCGATATGAAAGTTAATGTATTTCAAAAGGAATTCATTAAAGCCTTCGGGTGGAAGGGCAGAAGGAGGGATGAACAGATGAGTGGTAAACAGATTTTATAGGGTCTAAGAACAAAGGCGAAGATAAAAACAATGAATTAGAAGAGATAGGGAATGGATATGAGCAAATACTTATTTGATATATCATAGATTTCAGAGAGGGAGAGAGAAAAAGAGCGAAAGGAAGAAAAATGGAGATAAAAGTGGAAAGAAAAAAGTGTGACAGAGACAAACTTAGGAAAGAGGGAAAGCGAGGAAAAAACAGAGAGAAAGACAAACTTAGAAAAGATACAGATAGAAAGAGAGAGAACGAAAGAGAGAGGAAAAAGGGAAAGAAACCGAGAGATAGAGAAACACAGAGAGAAATATGGACTGTAAAAGAAGAGAAATCGAATCGTATAGAATGGGAGAATACGAGAGTCGTAGAGGAAGAGAACAGAAATCGAGTCGAATTGAATGGGAGACAGGGAACAAGAGCTCGAGATAAAAAGGGATAAGATAGAAAGGGATAAAAGAGAGACATATACATAAAATTGGGTAGTGAGAGAGAGATATAGAGGGAGAGACATAGGGAGAAAGGGCAAAAGCAGAGAGAGAGATAGATAAAGACCGATAGAAAATCAAAGTCAATCTCAACTAGTCGAATTTGAATTCGTACAAAGCTCTCATTATCGAGCGCTCACTGTGGCTCACCCATCCAGGCAGAGGTGATATTTGAATAGAGTTGCGCCCGCTTCGATTGGGTCCGCGGCCTAATTGTTGGCCTTGTCAGCTCATCAGCTGACCCGGGGAGCTGCTGCTGGCGGAGACGCAGCTCAATTGGTTAATTGGTCAGCGGCACAGGAAATCTATTCAGCCATCTATCGAGGTGGCTACCAAGAGGCGAATGACTAATTTTTCGGCTGTCCAAACACTCGCAGCTTCTCACACACTCGACTCCAGCGATTCAGAAATGTGTAACAATAACAACAATGCAAACAGAGCGAGTGTGTGTGTGTGTGAGTGTGTCGAGTCTGTTGTTGTGGGTGTTGAAAATTGATTTTGGATTTTCGCTGGCTGCATTTTCCCAAGCAGCTCGAAGATCGGTCGGCATTCGAGCGATAATATTTATTGAGTAAATAACGTGAATAAAGCGCATGAGGTGAATAAAGCGTTCGTCGGTTTGATTTGTCATGCGATAATTACGCTTTTCAAAATTCGATAATAGGCCTCATTCACTCAACACCAATCGATGCTGCTCTCTCCCTCGCACCCTCCTCCTCTCTCTCTCTTGCTCCGATCAACACAGCTGATGACGATTATTCTGTGGATAATGATGATGATGACAGCACTTTGCACATGCCTCGAGAGCAGCTTGTTAGCGACTGCTCTAATTGTTTGATGAGTTTTGATTTGCTTTCAATCCAGCGACAGCAGCAACAACACCTGGCAAAGGTGTTTTAACAATTTCCAAAAATTATTATTTTTTAGTTGAGTCAATTGTGGGCGAGGTAGCTGGAAAAAAACACACACATGTTTCACATTCTTAACAAATTGGGTTGTGTGAGCAAAGTTGTTATCGATAAATTAACTTTGCGTCGGATGAGATGACTAACTATTGGTGATTAGAGAACGTTAACGAGATCTTTTATATTAGTTATCTGAAACTGTTGTAGTGTGTGTGATTTCGATCGATAGCTGTCATAAAATTTTAATCGTGAACGATGGAAAATATCGTTAGTTATCGCTAATTCCTGATGCAAGTGTACTCAATTTATTTTTGCTATCGATAATTGGTCACCCAAATTGATCGATAATTCCTGATGCAAGTGTACTAAATTGCTATCGATAATTGGTCACCTAAAGTGATCGATATTTATCGATCATTCGTGTCGTTTATCGAACATACGAATGTCCAAGAAAAAGCGGGTAGCTATTATGTATAAATATATTGAATAAAGTTGAGCTGCCGTGCAACAAAATTTGTTTTTATCGATAAGTGATATATCGATGTGCTCATATGACTAGCATTATCAAATTTATTGCTGCTTCAGACTGAGTGTTTGGTTGTAATTTTAATAATATATATGCTGTATACTAGTATATTATATATATCGATAACAAATACATTGTTAACTATTATAGTAAATGTTATCGATAACATACATTGTTATAATATTTTGTTAGCGTATAAATGGTGTATATGTAAAGCAGTCGCCTTGTCTTGATATGCTCTTTTATTGATTCTACCTTATATCGAAATGTAATCGATATATTATCGATATTAAGGCAAATCGATTGCTGTTGCAAGCTCAATGTTAACTATGGAATTTCAAGAGATTTAAGCATATGATCATAGTTTGTGGCGATAACAAATACATTATTCCCAAACATGGTCAATGTTATCGATAACATTGATTGTTATTGATTGTCATGCCTTGCTCTTTATTTTGATCATTATTTTTTATCGATATGCCCGCCTCATTAGCCGCCCCGATTGCTGTTTTCATGCCACTGCCGATTAATTGATAGCAATTCCGCCGGCAGCTTTCACATGAGCGGCCAAGCACACTTCAATGGCCAATGACGGCGGCGGTCGCCGCATTATTAAGCCGGCTAGCGAAATACATTTGGGCCATCAGCTGAAGCGTTAAGTGCTTAACAAGCTACTTTCCCACTTCAAAGCACGCACAGAGGAAAAAACTGTTGAGCTGATGAGTCCGCCTGATGAGAACCAAATGAGTGCGCCTCTCGCGCTGCTCTCTGCTCATTTTGCGCTAATAAGTCCACAGCAAGAGCTGCCTTTGTTATGCCTGTTTGTCAAATATTTTGTGTAATGCGCAAAAAATCATTATCTTTGAGGCAAACAAAATGAGGCTAAGGTCACGTTTTTGCGCTGTGGGTGGCAAACACACACACCCAACACCCAACCCCCACCCACCCCGCTCGATATAAACGCAGCAAATTAATAACAAAACCAAGCCGGTCAGCTCTATCGCCCACTCCGCCTGCCACAAAGGCTGCGCTAACAGTCGGATAATTGCGACAATGTTGCTGCACTTACACGTGTCATCATCATCATTATCATCGTTATCATCGTCATTATCCTTGTCGGCAACTGAACACATTCACTTGCCCAAAACCGAAAAAGAAAACACTTGCAACCCTTAGCTCCGTTACCAGAGGCCCAACCCCAAGCAAACCAAAGCCCTAAAACCCTAAGCGAAACCCGGGCTCAACCCTGGCTGCTTAGTCAAACCGCACACACGCATACACACTCACACACACACTCACACACGCACACACTCATTGTTGCTATTGACTTTTACATGTGTTTCCCAGACCAGACAAACAACTCCCAGTCCATTTGCTGCCCTTGAATATTGCTGTTGTTGTTGTTGCTGATGTTGCTGTTGCTGCTGTTGTTGTTATTATTGCTTATTATAGGGTATTAGTTAGCTTAACGAGCGCCTGACAAGTTTCGTATGCAAATATTTATAGCTGCTGCAATTGCAGTCAAAGTCTGTTTGATATTTGGGTAGAGTTTGTTAACCTAATAAATTTAAAACTAAAAATGTAATTAAATGTAATTAATTAAAAAAAGAAGAAAAATAAAAGAATTATACAAAATATTATAAAAATAAAAAAAAAAAATATATACAGAAAATATGTCAAAAATATATATAATCAAAATTAAAATAATAATACTATACCATACTATACTATACAATGAAATTAATGAATAATATTTATAACAAGCATTTAAAATAATATTAAAATATATATAAATATTATATATACATTATACATGTAAAATATAATTATAATAAATTTGTACAAAAACTATAAAAAAAGTGTAAAACATATATATAATAATCTAAAATATATAAAACCTAAAATCTAAAAAAAAATAAAATAAACAGAAAATATTATAAAAAAAAAACATTCCTTAAATATATAAGAAATATAATATAAATAAAATAAAATAAATCTAAAAATTTAAATATAAAATAAGTATGAAGTAAAATAAAAATATAAATAATATAAACAAAAACTTAAGTAATATTTAAAAAATATAAAATAAACTATAAATACTATAGAACTATAATAATTTGCATCTATTAACCAGCATTAGCTTAAAGCTTCAACTAAGCTGATTATATGTGTAGCTATTCTAAGTATCTCCCGATTCTATCATCCTCGCAGCCCTACCCCTGCCTCTAAACATATTTTAAGATACAGCAAATGGAGGCTGGATTTGCTCGCCGTGATGCTCCATATACAAGTAGCAGTCATAGGTAGTCAAAGCCTAGAAAGCTATAGTAGTTGCAAAGGCAGCCAATGATAGATTATATATGATATAATTTATGGAAATTTAAGATACTTTAATAGTTACTCGACTTTATAAAGAATTTTGAAAATGCTTCTTATAAAGCTGACTAAAGTCAGAACTTAATTGCCATTTATCAGCTCTTAAGACCTAAACTTATTCTCTAGTTGCTCTTGCTCTACTTGATAGCCAATGCGCTCAAGCTGCTTTGGCACAAGAATCGAGCTGCCTCAAATTGTTGGAGCAAATGCCCACTTGGAATTGTAATACCAATTGGAAGTTGAGCCACCCACTTGCTGTCGCATTTCCGCTGCACTTCTGCGTCGCCTTTTTTTTTTCCACTGAATTTTGAAGTATGGAAAATTAAATAGCACTTACGACGAGGTCTATTAACACGCTGCCCGGGTTGACAACCCATTGAAGGAGGCCGCGACGAGTGGGGCAAGGAGGCGACGTGGCAGCGTGGCAATGTGCGTAGGTAACACAATACGAGAGGCAGCAACTGCTTAAAATGCAATTATATGCATTATATATTTTTATACGAAAATACGCAGAACAGCAACAGCAACAAATGGGAAGAAGAAAACGAAAACGAAAATGGGAATGGGAATGGAAAACGATGATGGCAACCGCCAAGTATTTAAATGCCCACCTCAGCTACTAATTATTACCAGGAAAAACGCTTCAAATTGACGTTTCATTTTGGTTCGTCAACAGCAACAACAACGGCAGCAGAGACTGTCCCCCCTTTACTCCTTTTTTTTTGTGTTTTGAAATGGGGGTGTGAGGTCCCACGTCGTGATTATGCACGAAGCGATCGACGCGTCGACTGGGCTGCTTGCCACTCACAGATTAACGCACTCGAGAAATTATAAAAAAATAATATTTTTCTTGGAACTGATACCATTTTAAACGAATTGGTACTCGAGTCGCCCAGGCAACATCGACGCCTGAGAAAATGCAGCCGGAGAGACAGAGAGAGAGAGAGAGCGAGGGAGAGAGAGAGGGCGAGAGATCGTCGATCGCAACAGACGGCATTGCGTCAAGTGGCAGTCAGACTGGCCGGCCAGTCGACATGTCTGCCGCGAGTCTAACTGAACCAGTCTCTCTCCCTCTCCCTCTTACACTCTCTCCCTTTCTCTCTCTCTCTTTGAACTGGACACTGCGATCGCCACGCTGTGCTTCGGTTTGGTTCCCATGGGCTGGCTGCCAATCGGGCCGCAGCTACTCCAAAACTTCCAATGACGCTTGCACATTTCTTTATACACACACAGACACACACATACACTCACACACACATACATATCTTCTTTCTTTTGAGAAATCGAGAGAAGACTCTACGGCCATTGTGAAGTGCTGATCGTTCTGGCCCCACGACGCGTCGCCACTTGACTAAATTAGTTTCGTAGAACTTGTAGGCTGCGGCCTTTTCTTCATTCTCGCATCGCATCGGATCGCCTCGCATCGGATCGCATCGGATCGGATCGCATTGAAATTAGTAGAAGACCCTGATCGCCCTGAGAATGCAGCGTCGAGGCACTTGGCCAGGTATTCAAACTGTTTGCTCCCATGCCAATTTGAAGATCACTCTGCCAATTGCATGGCAGAGCAGATACATGTAGATATATATAAACATTATACTTGTTATAGTAGAGATCGAAGTAACTTTATTGATCAGCTATGAACAATGATCCTCAATATACATATACATATATATGCGCAATGTGAAATGTTTGATTTACCGATCTCGAAATCAGATCACATTGACTAAGGCAACTTAAGGCTTTAGCTTTTGAGAAATCATCTCAGCTTCAGCTGTATCGAATAGTCGTAAAATGCTTGTATGACTTTTACTTTTGAAGTTCATATGAGTGGACTTTACATGACTCAGCTGTGTAAGACTAGAATGTATATCATTTGAAATGAGATATGGGGATATATGAACAGGTCGTACAAAATCGATTTAGAGCACATTTTTGGCTAAAAAATATAATATGAAGTAAAACTATTTTATTATAGATTATTTTCTATAATAAAATAGTTTTACCTTTCCCTTTTCCTAAATATAGTCGTTCATAAAAATAGTAGTGTGCGCTAACACTAATATTTCACTAAGCAATTTTTTTTTATTAACTTTTATTTGTCATCCCCAAACAACATCTAGATTTATAAAAAGAATATGTTAATCTTACTTATTTACTGCAAATTGTTTTCAATTTATCGCAATATAACTACACAACTGTGTTCATAAGAATAGTAGTGACCATATGCATACTGATGTGTTCATAAAAATAGTAGTGGGATAAATTGAAAACAATTTGCAGTGAATATTATGTTTTGTTATATTTAAAACCATTGGAAAAAAAGATTATATATATACATATATTTATATATATACATGCATTATATAAATTCCCAATCTACATGTATATATTTGTTCCTTTGTTTGTCTCTCAGCATGGATAGCTACCTTAAAAAGCTTGACAAAAGTCCTTTGTCTCAGACGTTATATGTGCTATGCGAGGTCTACTCAAAAAGTAAGGCGAATGCTGAAATTCCGCAGGTTAAATAAATTTGATTCATAAGATTTTAGTGTTCTTATATTTGCTGCTGTGTGTCTCACTTATTTCGAACATTTTCGGCCATGTTAAGTCTGTTGAAGTTGCCAGCGATGGAGCAGCTGAACAACAGATCATAAAAACAGTTACAGAAACTTTGTTATAGATCTATAACATCTGATGGGGCTTATATTGAAAGGCACAAAACTGCATTGCTCATAAATCAATAAACCATTTATGAATAAAATACGAAGAACTACGTATCTCCCCCATTTAATTCATATTAGAAGTCATATAGCTGCCATAGAAATAATATGTTTGATATTTGAGTAGTTTAGATGACTAGACTTGAGGATCTACAGATGTGTTAAATATAATATATGAAGCTAGACTAATCTTAAGTGCTTTTCTTTTTTCCTTTCCAAAATGTTGTCGTTCATTAAAATAGTAGTGTTAGCAGCCACTATTATTTTTATGAACGTCTGAGTTTTGTTAACTTTTTTAGTTAAAGCGTGAATACTACTAAATTTGGAATAATAAAAAAAAGTATAACTCTTTTATAATTATCTTATTATTATTAAAACTATTTTTAAAATATTATATTTAGTTTTTATCACTGATTTGTGTTACTATTATTTTCTATTACTTTCATCAATAATATTTTCATGAACAGCTGTCTTCATATATGTACATAAAGTCTCAACTCTTCTATTGAATTTCTTATTTTGGATTTCAGTTTTTCAACTAGCTTAAGCCACAACTAGGACCTGCTCGATGTGTGTGTGTGTGTGTGTGTGTTGGGGCACATTCCATTTGTTTTTCGAACTCTTCAAATGCAAATTTCAAGCACAAAAATTCTGAAAATCCAAATGCGAACGAAATTTTAGTCAGCGCCTGTGGGGTTGCAAATTATTCACACACAAATGTGTAATTACCCAGACACAGAACACATCAGCAGCAGCAGCAACACACACACTCATACACACTCATGCTCAAGCTCTAACTAACACATATACAGCTGTAAAATTGGCAGCACACAAAAAGCTTGAAGAGCGGCGCCGCTGTGTGTGTGTGTGTTGTCTAGGGGCGTGGCTGCTGCTGCTGCTGGCATGGAAAATTAACAATTTTTCAATTAAAATCAATACCGAGTGCTTCTTTTTGGGTTCAACTGCTAAAAGTGGGCGGCCGTGTGAGGGGGGGGGGGTGTGGTGGGGGCGGCTCCAGCCAAGCTGCAGCCACACATGATAGCACATGAGTGTGCGGCTGTGTGTGTGTGTGTGTGTGTTGTATGTTGTTGTGCGCATTTCAAGCAAATAGCTTAAGTGCCTGAAAATATGCAACACATGCGACAAGCGGGCGTAGCTATGTGTGTGTGTGTGTGTGTTGGTGTGCGTGTGTGTATGCTGATGTTGTTAGTTTCTTTTTTGGGGCGCCATCAAGTCAATTTCTAAAGTCTTTTTGTCGGCACACACACACACACGCACACAGAGGCAAATAGTGCTGTTATTTTGCATGACATTTGCAGGCTAGTTGCTGTGCGTGTATGTGTGCATGTGTGTGTGTGCGTTGAGGGTCGTCGTCGCAGTCTCAGCTCAGCTCAGCTGCTGCGCTGCGGTCGTTTGGTCTTTAGAGTATTTTGTGGCTGTCTAACTGTTGAGCTGCCAAGCAGCTTGTGTGTGTGTGTGTGTGAGTGTGTGTAAGCAAAAAACACACACACACACACATACGCACACACACACGCACACACACACACACACGCACACACACACTGTCAGTCGTTGACTATTTGCGGGCACCGCAAACAACGTTAAATGCAAATTTACGCCAGCTCCCAGCGCCCCCTGAGCCAATGCCCCCCCTTACACCGCCCGCCACTGCCTCTCTCTCTCTCGCTCACTCTCACAGCAGGCAAACCCACAACAGTTACACACAAAATGGCCGTACTTTGGCGCCATTGCCTCAGTTGTTGCTGCTGATGACTATTGCCGTTATTGCCCAGCACGAGCAGCAGAGCAAGAGAAAGAGAGAGAGAGAGAAAGAGGGAGAGGGAGAGAGTGGGCGAGAGCGAGAGCAAGGCAGGGCCAGAATTGAAGTGTTAGTTGTAATGCTACTAATTGGACTCGCTTTTAGCAATGCTTCATGTGGCCCCAAGCAAGCCAAAAGCAAAGCTCCTTCAAGGGTGCCCACTCACACGTGTCCATGTGTGTGTGTGTGTGTGTGTGTGTGTGTGTATATACTACTCCAAAGTCTATAATTGGAAAATTTTACACACTCCAAATTCAATTTTCAGCTGCTGCTGCTGCTGCTGCTGCTGAAACTATGGGCTAACTGTGCGAGCATTAGCAACGGGATTAGGTTCTCGTGGCTTGGGTTAGACAGAGACAGAGAAGGCGAGCGAAGGAGCTCGAGCTGGGGCTCGAGATTGAGTGTGAGGTTATGTGGCATTGCCACAAAGCATTTGCTGCTGACTAAGTTAATAAAGCTGAACTCATGCAACTAAATAGTAACTGTAATTAGAAGAGCGCAACGATAGGCCACAGCATGTTATAGAGTTCAAAATATCAACTGATATTCGGATCAAATCACCAAATTATCTGAAATGCGCTTGGCGAAGCTGATTAGATATTGTCGATATATATCGAATGGATATAGATATTCAAGCAGATGTACGCAGTATGTGTATGCTGACTAGCGATAGGTAAGCGAGTTGTCTATCGAATGGTATATGCTGACTATCGATTGATGATATGCCTATCGATATTCCTTCTTCTTCTTCTATCAGTCATTTTTTTCTATATATTATACTCATTCTTTTCGATATATTATACGAGTCATGTTCAAACATTTTTAAGTGAGATTGATTAATAGATTGATTATCGATTGAAAATCAATAGTTATCGATATGCATTTCAACGTTACGTTAATCGAAACTAAGCGATATTTACTGATAAATTTAACAAATAACTTTAGGCAATCGACCAGCAACAATTAAAAAAAAACAATGATGTAAATGCTAGGTGATGATAATCGAAATATATATATTCATCGATATATCACTTTTATCGATATATTATATTCATGTTAGATTACTGCAAATAATATGCATTTTTTGATTATTGATTAGAAATAAATAAATATCGTCATGTATAACAAAATTGTATTAATCGATATTTATCGATTTAGCTAGTAGCCATAGACAAGCGAAATTGTCAAATAAATGATGTAGCAGTAGTTATCGAACTTTTTTTTAAGATATGTCTTTCTGTCTGCTCGCTTGTCGATATCATGTTTATCAATTTGATGGCAATATTAATGAATAAAATTGTTCTATGTCGGTTATCGATAGGCAAGTAATAGTGATCGATATATGAGTCTACCCAATCGATATTTTTAATATCTGACAGCCAATTCATGTCAATCGATAGTCAGTTACGGAATCGTCTCAAATACCAGCACATGGCGATATTAGCAGAATTGCCTGAATGAACGTCACACCCTGCGGGCGACGCATTCCGAGTCAAGTCTTCAGCTGGGTCTGTGCTAAGTGCCTCGGCACTTGAGCTGGTTCCCTAAGAAGGAGCGAACAGCGTGGCGAGGGAACGAGCTGACAGCCAGGCAGCCAGTAGCTCGCCCGCTCCAGTTGCCGTTGCCGTTGCCATTGCCATTGCGATTGCCCTTGCTCAAGCCCGTTACCGTTAGCGTTGCCCGTTTCGTGAGTGGCGCACTCGATGCGGGTAAAAGGGCAAAATCCGCCTGGGCAGCTAGAGAGCGAGCGAGACAGAGAGAGAGAGAGAGAGAGGGGAAGAGTCCCGTTGCATGGCTGAAGTAACTGCGCCATAATTACACAATTTTTGCCTCTTTTTCTTCTTCTTCGTATTTTTCGTATAAATTTTTGTGCTAATCAAACACATTGAGCGAGCGAGAGAGTGAGAGTGCGAGGGAGAGGGAGAGCGAGCGAGAGCGTTAGCTTTTTAAGGGTGGCAATTTGTCGGCGTTCAAGTTCACTCGATGAAAGCACACGCAATCGCTCTCTCTCTCTCTCTCTGTCTCTCTCCCTCCCGCTGTCTCGCTCCCACAGCCGTCGCTGGCATTTAGCTAGAACAATAATGGCCATTAAAATGCTTAATTATATATTCGCAAACGTAGCTGATTTTTTGAAGCCCCCAAAACGAGGGCCGCGCCCCCTTCCCGCGTCCTCTGAGGCGGCTCGATGTGTGCAGCGACTGTTGGAGCTGCACTTGAGCCGCTGCTGAGGTTGATTGCTTATTAGGACTCTGACAGGATGGCTCAGTGCAGCAGAGGCAAGGACGAGGAACGAGGACTGATAACAATGCTGCTGCGAGGTGTGAAAAATCAGCGCGCAAAAAGCCAAACAAAGGCAACGAGACAAAGAGGAAATGCAAATTCCTTGCCTTCAATCGCGAGCATCCCGAAGCGGGCCCGCGTGGAATCCTTTTCTGGGGCTTCTTTCTGTTTTGCCAACACGACGCGCGCAAAACACCTCGCTCCAGCAGGATGTAATTAGTTCGTTAATTCATTAAGCATAATGAATGCGATATCAAATTACCTGGCCGCGTCGCCTGCCTCAGCCGTATGACTCACCTGTATGCGATCCTCCGGCAGTTCCGTTTTCAGTGAGAGCATCTCGCGGGCATAGACGTCGGGATAATGGGCCTCCTTGAATGCCTCCTCCAGCTTCTCCAGCTGGTAGCTGGTGAATATTGTGCGGCTGTGCCGACGCTTCTTCTTCTTCTTCTTGCCATTGGGCCCAAGGCCGGGGCCGACAGCGAAGCCATTTAGGCCATCCATGCCAAAGTCCTTGGCGGCCAGCGAGCCTGTCGAATGTTATATAAAATTTTACTTCAACTGTGCATTCTATTTCAATTTCAATCAAATTTATATTGGAAATCTGTAGGTTTTGGGCTTTTTACTTTTCTTTCTACATCAAAACGAGCTCTTTCCTTTTTAACAAGTCATCCAACAAATCAGTATTCACTAATATCTTTCAGAAGAAGACTCAAACGACACCACCCTCAAGACCTATCTAACCGGGTCTTGACTCAAATCAACCATTCCCTTACACATCTCACTGTTACACTGTAAATATCTTGTCCCAATAACACAACACAATAACACAACTCAAATTAATAATACAATTCAGATTAGGTTAAGTTGCCTAAATGGTAGCAGTAATATCTTACCCAAATTGAATTATTCAGCACTATATCTAACTGTGATACAATTATCGATAAGACACTCCATCCCAATATTAATTACATCTCCGACATATACATTTCAGCTTCAATTTCAGATCGATTTCAATTCAATTTCAATTCACTGTCCATCTGCTTAAGCAGGTCAACCAATAGCTGATGCTCTAGTTCAACTCTATGATTTAAACTTTTAGTTTAATATTTGAGAAGGAAGCGTGCCACATATATATATTCTTGATCTGGACGACAAGCTGAGTTGATCTAGTTGATCTTCATACGTCCACTAACGCTACAGACTTGATATTTGATGTGAATAAAATAAGTAGTACAAGTTTATCTTTTTCTTTCGATAACTCATCCTACATTCTTATTATGGATAGATGTCAATCCTGTGACTTGGTAAATGTAGCTTGATAACCGTAAAAGCCGGAAACTGTCTGTAATGAATACACACTTAGCTGCGCAGTAGGCAGAGCGCTTGTATGTCAAAGAAACTTATAATGATTGAAATAGCAGCTCCCGCAGACTTCAGGGTATCTCTTAGTCGAGCAGTCTCGACTAGAGCACTCTTGCTTGTGCCTCCTCGTTCCTTTGCCGATTTCACTATTACTTTCAATTATTTTCATTCAATGCATATTCAACTCTCTTCCCAATGTATTCCTCTCTCAATTAATGCACAACTTTTACTTTAAATTCAGATTAAGTTTCAATTCAATTTGTTTTAAATCCAACTCAAACTTCTCTTCTTCGCCTCTCTCCTCGGCCCCTTCCTTGTCAGAATTAGTTCACAGCCTTTTTTTAAGTGCTGCTCCCCTGACCTACACAGCGAACAAATCGTCCCACGCAGGGAGTGGGAGAGAGTTGAGGCGGGGGAGCGACAGGCTGCCCCTTTTTGAGGCGTCGCCGAAGCGCGACTTTGAGTGCCTCTGGATTTCCCTCTGTGTTTCGGTTCGAATTGAGTTTGTTTCTTTTTTGTTTTTCTTTCCGCCGACTGGGTCGGTGGCTGTCTGTGTTATTTTAAATATTTAATAATTGTATCTAGTTTCGCACTTCCTTCGGAGGCTGCTTCAAGGAAGACACCACTTGACATCGTCGTGACCCGCGCTGGGGAAAAGTGAAAGCGGCTGCCGCTGCCGAGGATGACAGTCATGATGAGGAAGATGATAATGATGATGCGCGCGTTGACAGGCACTTTTTGCTGCTTGAAGGGGATCGCGTCTAGCCGCTGATCAGCGCCACTTGCCTCGAGCCAGCAAATTTTTGTGGCTGCCTTTCAATAGGCAAATCGAAGAGGCCTGAAGCACCCGCACACGCACACAGGGAGCAAGACAATGGCAAATAGAGCTGGTTGTTGTTTTTTTCTTCTTCTTTTTTGGAAAGTAAAAACAAAAACAACCCGCAGGGGCATGAAAAAGACGCTGAAAACATGCTGCAAACTCATGTGCGCGCTGTGCTCCAAACCAATTCGCATTGAAATTCGATATGAAAAATTAAGTAGAAGCATATTTACGTAGTCGATTGTTGTTGCTGCTGTCGCTGTCGCTGTGCCTGTCGAGTTATTCAAGTGAAGCGCTGACGTGTATCCTTCTCACGTATATACATATATATTTAGTTGTTGTTTTTCCACTAAACATGCGTGAAATTGTGAGTGCAGCGCAGTGAAGTGGAATCGCTGTGTAATGAATGCGATTTGTGGCATCTTGAATTACAGACGAAATGCGGCAAAGGCAATTGCCCAAAATATTATACGCGCCCACAGACAATATCCGCATTGAATACGTTCAATTTGAGTGCGTGTGTGTATGTGTGTGTGTGTGTGTGTGTGTGGCGAGTCTTTCAATTCGCATTAACTTCAATTGCAGACGCTCATAATTGCATCCACGAGCGTTCGCCTCGTATCAAATTCAACCTTATTGAATGGAAGTTTTCCTTGGAATTGCAATCAGCCTCGATGGGCTGTTCAATATTGTCTTTCAATCTAGCAAAGAAGTCTTTCAATATATTTTATTCATTTCAATTTCAATATTAAAGGGCGAAATTATTGCCTTCAATTTGACATTAACTCTAGCCTCATTTGTCAATTAACAAATGTTTTCAGTATCAATTAATAACTTTCAATTTTAATTTTATATTCAATTTCAATTAAATATAGAACTTTTAATCAAGTTTTCAATGTTATTTCTAGTTTTGTTTATCTCTTTAATTATAGCTTATATTATTTTGTAAATATTTATTGTAGCTACTTACTACCTACGTACATTCAATTGCTATTTAATATTGAACAGCAAATTTCTTGACTTCAATTAGACATTTATTTTACCATTACTTGCTCTTAGCCGAATATATTCCATATAAAATATCAAATCAAATTTTCATTTCAATTTTATATTCAAAATTTTAAGTTCAATTCCATGCCCTGTTCTTTCAATCATTCCATATATTTAATATATTCTAATATATAATATATTACATCGATTCTATTTGTATTCAATTTCCATTCTATATTGGGGCATTTGCCCCAGTCATACGTGTTCCATACCGAATGTGTTCAATGCCAAACATCAAATCAACTTTCAACTCTCAATGCTCCACATGCAATTTCAATCAATCAAGCCTTTCAATATCGCCCTTCCAGCAACTAATTAAGTAATTGAATATATTATCCAATTGGATTTGTCGTCAATCGGCAATTACAATTCAATTATCGATGGATCTATGCGACGCAGTGCTCAGTGCGCATTCAATTAGTGCTATAAATATGGCGGCGTGCCCGCTGACGCTAATCAACACTATGTTTGTGTGTTGCATAAATCTAATTATGCAATTATGTTGATGAGCAAATGTGCGAAATTAGTTAGTTAGACGCGCACAAAAGTAGGCAACATTAAATTCGCTCGCTCTCTGCTTACACTTGGGCCCAGCGCACTTTTAATGAGCACACGCACACACAGAAGGCGGGCGACACACATGCACATACACACACACACACACACACACACATATTCTCGCACACACACATGCGCTCTTATATAGCTAGCTTTATTATTGAAAGTTTTGCCAACATAAAAGTCGAGGCAGGCCAATGCCACACACACAGCAGCAGCAGCAGCACATGCCGACACACACACGTACACACACATGTACACACACACATACGCACATGCATCACAACATATTAGCAATTAAAATTTTCTTAGTTAATTACTTTAAGCAGACGACGACACGAAAATTCCACAGCGAAAAATGTCGCAGCAAATGAAAGGCGACAGGCGCTGTGAAAGAGACAGAGAGAGAGAGAGAGAGAGGGGGGTGGGGGGGGGGGGCGGTGCTGCCACGCCCTGTAGCACGAAGTGAATTTTATGAAATTTATGCGCATTTCACTAGAAAATTTAATTAGGAAATCTAATTTGCTCAAAAGCGCATAAAAAATGTCAGCCAGCGTGGCAATAGCTGCCTGCTTGGCCGCCATTTTGGTTCACTCAGCTAGCCGCAGTGTCTGTGCGTCTGTGTGTGTGTGTGCGTTTATTGTCTGTGTGGGTGTGAGAGAGAGAGAGAGACAGAGCTGGGTGAGAGGTGGAAGTGGAAGTGGAAGTGGGGCAGAGACATGCATCAAGTAACCAACAAAATGACTAATTCGTGGCTCATGTGTGAGTCGCTCTCTCTCTGTGTGTGTGTGTGAGTGTGTGTGTATGTGTCGCATAAACAGTTGCAAGGCAAAATACGCTAATAAAGTGGCTGAGCTGTGTCGCTGGCAGCAGCAGCAGTGGCGGCGGCGGCAGCGACGCTGGCAGCGCAGTCGTCGAGCGAGGGAGGAGTGTTTGCAATTTGCATTAGCGTCAAAGTGGCTGCGTTTCTATGCATGTGTGAGTGCGACTATGTGTGTGTGTGTGAGTGTGTGTGTGTGTGTGTGCTGCCTAGCTAGCTATCTTGCTCACGCTCAGCCAGCGGCATTTGCATGTGCATTTGTTGACTTTTTGCCAGCTCTTCTTTATTTCTACTAATTAGAAATTAAATTCAATTATTTGCTTGAGAAATCATAAAAAAAACAAGCCATAAAATAGGGCAAAAGTGAGACAGAGCGAGGAAGAGAGAGAGAGAGAGGGAGGGAGACTGCAGAGTGGTTGAGCTTCAAGAAATATTCATTAAGTTATTCAAACGGAATTTGAGGTTTGGTGTTTGGTGCAAGAAGTCGAAATAAAAGCGAAGGACTTCATATAAGGAACATCAAAAGATATGCAAAATGTGAAAATATTGAAGAAATATTTAATTGAAGTACAGGAAGGACGCAGAAGAGCAATCCATATAAGAACTTAACTCGAAGCAAGAAGGAAATTGAGAAAGCGAGAACGGAGAAAGTACAGTGAAAATGAGAGAGATATCTAAAGAGAGAAAGATCGAGAGAGGAAGAGGGATAAGACAAAAGATAAGTGAGAGAAAAAGAGAGTGAGAGGGCGAGAGAATGAGAAAGTGTGAGAAAGCGAAATATAAAGAGAACTTCCTCTGTTCCTTTGAGAAAGAGAAAGAGAACGAGAGAGATCAAAGGAGAGAATGAGCGAAGGAGAGGAAGTGAAAAAGAATAAGAAAATGAGAGAGTGAGGAAGAGAGAAAGCGAAAGGGAGATAAAGATACATACGGAGCGAATGAGAGAAAGGGAGAGAGAGAATCCGAGGGAAAAAGATAAGCTTAAGGCTATAAGGTGTAAGCTACTTAGCGATTGACTTAGCTTTCTTATAGAGTACAAGAACAATCAACTTGACTTTGTACCATAATCGAACCAAGGAACGAACAGAGTTCAAAGCAGATGATCAAAGCAAATGAAGTGTAATAAAGAAGTCGTCAAACCGTATAATATTTATAAATGAAAATCGAACGTTCTTTGGATAAATGTAGAAGTCTACATTTATCCAAAGAATTTTTATATTTTCTTTATGAGTTTCGCTGAGACATTGAAGCACGCTCTATGAGCCTAATCCTCTCTCTGCACACTAATCAAATTCTATTCAGTTCGCATCTACAACTAATCAATCTCTTACTTCCCGAATCTCCTACTCCCCGAAACTTCTACTCCCCAAATCTCCTACTCCCCTAATCTTCTACTCCTTTCCCAATCGAACCTCTTTAGCATTCAAAAATAAAACCAAAATAAATGCTAAATGCATAAATTTTGTTGTCTGACGTCATTTTGTGCTCACCTTCCCACACCCAGCTCAACATTCTCTCTCTCCTTCACTCTCTCTTTCTCTGTCTCTCTCCCTCTCTCCCTGCTTGGGTGTTCGTCGTAATTTGCGCACTCAATGGAAAATTGTTAATTATATTCCTTGCTTGCCGTGTGACTTTGTCTTCTTCACCACGTCGTCGTCTTTGTCGGCCATTGTTATGCTGCCCCCCCCCCTCTCTCTCTCTCTCACTGTGCTTTGACCCCTCACTCTATCATATTCAAAGTCCTTTGGCAGCCCGCCTTGGCGCATGCCCCACGGCTGAAGCGTTTTAGCCGTTGCCTTTGTGTCAAAGTTGGTTAACGTGATTGCTGTTGGCCCTTCGCCCCCCATGCCCCACCACCTCTCTCCCCACCCCCAACCTCAACTACCAATTGTTTTAAACCACCTTTCCGCTTCAACGACTCAGCGAACCCAACGAACTTTAAGTGCAAAGCATTTTACAGCGAGGGCCAAGAGGCGAGCGCAATTTTTGCACTAAACTTTTTGCTCTTTCACTTTTTACTAACGCCGCATGTGTGTGTGTGTGTGTGTGTGTATGTGTATGTGTGTGTGTATGTGTGTGTGTATGTGTGTGTGTCTCGTGTGCGCTCAGGTTTCGGTTTAGTGAAATCTCTTCAAACGGTAACGAGTGCAGGAAATAACACGGATGCGGGCAACGAAACATCTGAGCATCCGGACGTGGGGCACGGGCACACAGACGGGCGGGCGGTGTGTGGGTGGGCGTGGCAATTGGTTAGTGAATCTGCTAAGCGCTGCCAACTCAAACGGGCCATTAGCCGAGCAGCCAAATAAGCCGGCAAAGGCAATTGATTCATTAACACATTCGATTGCTCCATTTGCACACAATTACGAGCTCGTAACTAATTCATTCACTTAGCCGACTCACCGGGATGTCTCAGCGCCGGCGAATGAGCCACACAGCTGAGTGACAGCAGCGAAAGTGATGTGTGGAAGTGGAAGTGGAAGCAATCGAAATGAAGGCAATGCAAGAGCAAAACTCCAGCTTGAACTTAGACTAAGCAAGAGATTGCGTAGTGAGCTAGCGTGCGCTGGGTGAGGGAAGTGCCTGACTTGAGGATACCCAGCAGAGTCTGCAGTGAAGTTTTCTACGATGATGTAAGCCAAAGAGAGGGAATCTAAAGCCTGAAACTATATACCAAATAGACTGATCTTTTGGTTATGAAAAAAAAGTCTCCAGCCTTTGAAGCTATAAGATTCCTATGGATGGTCAGATGGACAGAGAGACAGACGAAAAGAAGACAGCATAGATAGGCGCAACCAGCAGCGGACAGATAGATGTAGAATCGGAAGGGCGTATGGACGGATAAGCGGGTCGACTGACTGAAGGACGAAGAGGAGAACGGACAGACGGACTAACAGACGTACGGACAGACGGATGGACGAAGAGACAGATGCAAGGAAGGACAGATGGACGGAAAGAGAAAGAGAAGGGTAGAGGGACGGACGGGAGAAAAGAAGGGCGAAGAGAAGAACAGGTCGGATGAAATGTCACAATAAATGACAGGTGGAAGAACGGAAAAACGAATGAAGCAATGTGCAAATGGATAGACGGGCTGAGAGTTGGACAATTGGATAGATGGATACAAGGACAAAGAGATGGACGAAGAGGCGAAAGGTTAGAAATACGAACAGAGAAAAGAGATGGACAGATAGACGGATGAACAGAGAGACAGACGGAATGACAAATAGACGAATTATGAGTCGGACAGACGACGGGACGAACAGAGAGACCAACTGATAGATAGACCTACTTCTGACAAGACAGCTTGTTATGCTGCTCTAAAATACATACTCTATATTGGCTCTCATATATATGCAAATATGATAATAGCACCAATATCAAGGATTGAAGATTCTCAAATTAAGGATTCTCAAAAAAGGGATTGGTTATATCGAAGGTTTTTTCCCCATTATTACTCTCATATATTTTGTTTTTCCCCATAATTCCTCTCATATGTTACTTCAGATCGAGCTATGATAATATCGAGACAGCAAATAGAAAAGCAATCGGAGTGCCTCTACAGGTTGTCCGCAGAAAGGAGAGGAAGAAGATGTTGTTGTCAACACTTTTGGCCCCTTTCGCTGGCGACGCTCATAAACAATTGAAAGATTCACTCAACTGGTGTGCGATGCGAAATGCGATTGGTTCCACATGTGCCAGGAGCGAGTGTGTGTGTATTGGGTGTGTGTGTGTATTGGGTGTGTGTGTGTGTGCTTGTTTCAATTAAGCGCAAAGCAGAGGCCGTGGGCTGCCAGCTCTGCAAATGCATTCGCCATGGCCAGCAAATAAAACTTAGACACGCTCCAAGGCTGAACAGGGTTGAGCAGCCAGGCAAAGGGTTACAACCAGCCACTGGGCGAGGGGTAGAGGGGGTAGAGGTGGGGGCAGGGGTTCGGTCTAAAAAAATGCCAATTAAAATCTTAGCCGAGACAAGTGCATCATCAGGCAAGGCAAGCCAAGACAAGGCCGACAAAAGAGTGAAGAAGAGCTGAAGCGTGGAGCAATGCATTCTCTCCCTCTCTCTCCTTCGCCCTCTCCCCTCTCTCTCTGGCTGCTTAACTCGAGTGAAGAATAGAGACACAAGGGAAATTGCCCCACTTGACGCCTTTGTATGGAGCTCGTCTTGCTATCCGCTCGCAAATGGCTCAAAAGTGGCTGCTTTTCTTCTCTTCTTCTCTTCTTCTTCTGCTCCTTCTCTCCTCCTTGCTCTTCTTCGCCTTCATTCTTGTTGTTGCAAGCGTCAAGTGGCTGCTACTAAAATACTTAAGCAGCGCACTTCTGGCCCGCATAAAAAACAATTGAAAACAAAACAGAATTGCCAAGAATGCGCTGGCAAGTGGCAAAGTTCGTGCTAACCAGAGATTAGAGATTAGAGCCAAGTGCGAGGCAGCGCAAAATGGCAATTAACCAGGCCAAGACGACAATGGGCAACAGCTAGCTCAAGCTAAAGCAACTGGAATTGGAGCGGGAACTGAAGCGAGCCAAGGGAGAAGTTGCATTCGAATGCGACAAGTCGATATGTATGCAAAAGTGATCGATAACTATGAAAAGTAAGCATACCTAAATCGATAGCTAACTATCGATTAGTTATCAAAATTCGTTGGGGTTAAGTAAGATGATGTAGTCTAAGAGTTATCGATATGTTTTGATGAATGAAAATATATCATTGTCACTGACTAAAAACCGGTAAGTCGTATTGATCGATATATTAGTATTGAAATAAATAAACAAAAGCTAACGATTGTTAATAATAATCAAGCTGTCATCGATTGTTATCGACCTTATTGCCTAACAATGAGTATTGTCGTTAGTTCTTAATATTAATAGTATTATGGATATTACCGATTTAATTCTGATAAATGAATAAGAATCTAAGATTGCTATCAATAGATGTTATCGATTTTTATCGACTTTATTTACCAAAAACATTAGCTATTGATAGCTCATATTATATTATATTATCGATATACCAATTAACTGTTAATTATTTTAAGCAAATAAGTATAAAATATTGCTCTCGATAGTTGCTATCGATTATTATCGAGTTTTTAATTCAGTTATCGATATATATATATATATATACAATTATAAAGTTAGTTTATGATAAGAGGCGTACGAGTTTTCTCTAAACGCATATCGCTATTTATATTGTCATATATCCATAGATATTGCATTCTTGATAAGACTCCATCAATGGAATCTATCGATCTTATCGATATGAAAATCTGTCTCGGAATGCGCAGTTCTCAAATTGAATTAGCTGCAGATGTTGCTGTTCCATTCGAGCTCGTGCGTTAAGACAAACAATTCAATTTATAGACGACTCCACATGCATTTCCGACACCAGCGCTGGCAACCCTTTGTTCCAATTGGATTTTTGTGCCTCTTATTGGATAAGTTTATGTGCGCCTCGCAATTTCTTTCGCTTTTGTTTTTTTTTTCGTCTGTTTGTTTTCGGGCATGTGTGTGCCGAAAGGGTTAAAGCACACACACACACGGGGACAGGGATGTCATGTGAGGAGGATGTGTGTGTATGTGTGTGTGTGGAGGATGTGTGCGAGATGTATGTGCGTGTAAATTGCGTATAAAAACGTATGTTGAAAATATTTATTGCCCGTTGCGAATGCAACAAAATGAAAATGAAAATGGAAATGAAAATTTCATTAGTTGACTTCTGTCACACACACACATATGAGTGTGTGTGTGTGTGCGTGTGTGTGTTTGTTTTTTTCGTTCGTGTTTTTTGTTGCGTGTTTTAAGCTAAATTGTTTATTTTATTAGCAATTTGGAAGATTTATGCGTTCGCCAGGAACTCTCAACTCGAAATGAAGCGCCGGAATGCCCATTAATTAGCGTGCAGCTAGATTGAGAGAGGGAAAGAGAGAGTTAGGGAGAGACAGAGAGAGAGAGAGAGAGAGCTAGAGAGGGAGGGGAAGGAAGATTGCATTGCTGCTGCCCTCTGTGGTTCAGTTGCTGTGGCAAAGCTTTGCAAGGACTCGCAGCGAGGCCCGCTCATTGCCTACCTTTAGGCGAATCCTTTTAATTAATTATATTTGAATTCAGCTTTCGCTTACCCGTTAAACATGTTCCAGTGCCAGCGAAGTTCTTCAGCTGCGGAAAGCCTGTGGAAGAGAAGAAGAAAACAGACACTTAAAACAAATGTGCAAAGGGAGAGAGAGGGAGAGCATATCGATAGCTATTAATGGCTGTTATCGATATATTTTGATTGAAAGCTATTAAAATTGGGCTATATATATTTTTTATACATAAATTACAAATATCTATCGATATTATATGGATTTTATAGATTATAAAATATATGAAAAGTCAGCTGAGCATGCATATTTCGAGTTATGCTATCGATATCGACCACTTCTGTCGATAACATAACGATATATTCCATCGGTAACATATCAATATATTCTAATCTATATGCTTCATCGATTAATTGGCTTAAATATCTTAGTACACATCAAATTCTGCTCGTATTACTTAATTATATAATTATCGATTATATATTGATAATATTTATCGATAAATTATACAGTATTAATCTCTTAGGCTGCCATTGAATAGGTAAAATTTGAAGGTTTGAAGTTCAGAAAGTGAATTTTTGCCGCAGACTCTAATCATCGTCAATCGATTTGCCAGCAGAGTATTGCACAGTCGAGTTGATTTCGTTTGGCTTCTCATGTGAGCTGCTGTCTCATTAGTCGTCGCACTTATTAGCCTTATGAAAAATGGTCGGCTCCAACGACCTGACCCTGACCGCGTCTCAGCTTGTGCCCCACGCGGACGCGCAGCTCTGCAGCAGCAAATGCAAATCGCGCGCGAGCTCGAGCCGGGTCGCGGGGTCGCAGCGAGCAGGGATCGGAGTGCTCGGAGTGCTCGGAGTGACATATCAAAGCAAAATCAAATTTGACAGACAACCGCGCTAATTTCTGCTCGATGTTTCATTGTTTCAAGGCGTTCATCGGCTGTTTGCTTGCCAAAGAGGGGTTGCGGCTGGCAATCCACAGAGCCAGGGGCAGTCGGTGGCACTCAAGGGGCACTCTAAGGGGCACTTTTGTAGGGCCAAAGGCGCAACTGAAGGCGAATGTGGAATACCCTAGACTCTTAAAAAATTTTATAAGCATGTCGATAGTTTCATATGATATGGAAGCTGTTGGAATAGGTTGGGATTCTATGGATAAAATATTTCAATATACAAAAAATCTTTATATAAACAAGCTTTGGTTCCTCCACGATATATGGGGTCTATATAGAGAGATGGTTAAAAAGAAAGTTCCCAGATTTACCATCTAAAAGACTAACAGCTGAGCATGCCTATAACGAATTGAGTGATCATATATATACAGCAGATATATGTCTATATACTAACTGAAATATTTGCTTTATAAATCAACCTCTACTCTGCTGTACATAACTCATATAAAATCGGCAAAGCTCTTTGTGAGAGCATCAAAAGCTGCAAGCAGAGGAAGAGAGAGAGGGAGGGAGAGAGCTCAACTGGAGTATGCATGTGTGCATGCATATATGTGTGCATGCATGTTTGTGTGAGCTCGAACCCTACAGCAAGCGGAGCGGCGAGCGAAGCGGAGGATGTCAACAATCAGCACACATCAAACTGGAAACTACATTTATTAGCTTTCGCCTCGTTACCAGACGCCTCAGCTCGTACCGCACCCGCTCGCCCGCCCGCCCGCCTCTGGCCGCTTAGTAACCGCTGTGGCATGTCAACGGCAATCAGCAGCCGCTGCTGCTGCCGCTTGTTGATTTACCAAGAATTTTGAAATTGTGAAATTCGATATTGCGCGAAATTTGTGCTGTAAGGAATTGTGAGTACTTGCTTGAGTGTGCGTGTGTGTGTGTGTGTAAATGGGAAACGCACAGCTCTATAGAAATGCAAGTGACGAAGTATTTATAAACTGATTAAGGCTAAACAATAGCTGATGTGGGTCGACACGAAGCGAGCCGAGCCGAACTGCGCTGCGCTACTTGGACGCCGTTTGCTCAGGCTTACGCAAATTTACAGCTAAACTTGCAACAGGCACACACTCACACACACAAACATTTCTAATCGCGACCACACAAAGCGTGCTGCCACGCCTTCCTCGACTGCCGCTGCTCCAAAGTGGAGCCAAAACAAAAACTCGCATCGTGAGCACTCGCAGCTCAACGCTCTGTATGAATATATATAAAGGTGTCTGTGTGTGAGTGTGAGTGTGTGTGTTGCGGGTCAAGTGAATAACAGCTGGCAATAGGTAGAGGTTTCAATTGCCCAACGTGAATGCATTCACAATGATGAACTGACTAATTTGAAGACATTTTTCGCACGAAATATGCGTGAATGGAAGTGTGAATATAAGGTGAATAAATGCGAATATAGTGAATACACTCATTTGATTCATCAAAAGCGAACTTAATTTATTGTTATTAATATTATAGTGAATACACATCTGAATACCTATGTGAATATATGTAAATACATTTGAAACTAGTGAAATTATTCATTGACTTATTGTAATCACCCTATTGAATACTTTAAAACTTATTTAATTATTGTGAACATATGCGAATATGACTAATATATTCAAGTGATTCATTTTTATAAAAAGTAATTTCTAGCGACCTGATTTTTGGTCCATAAGTATATAAACGTGAACATGGTGTGAATATACTGATGAGTACAATGAATACATTCATACAAACTTAGAGTTTGATTGCTATTGCAAGGCATTCGAAATATGAAAGTGAATATTGAGTGAATGTATTCATATTTTAAATCAAATAAGTTAATATCTCAGCGCTTTCTAGCGAATATAGAATATCATGTGAATACACTCACATTCACGCTCATTCATTCGATCAATCATGGGCAACAAATCGAACAGGTCGGCAACTGTTTGGCCAACGTGCTCAGCTCGTTGAGTGTCCACTTCAAATGAATATTTGTTGATGAATACTCGAATCTCAATCTGAATCTGAATCGGAATCTCAATGAATGTGCGCTGCATAATTAGCAGTCGTCGACATCGAGCAGTGAAAGCAGCTAAAAATAGCCAAAAAATCAAAATCAAAACAAAACAAAAAATAATACAAATAAATGAATAAATAAATCAAATCAAATGGTGAGGAAGAAAACTAGGCTCAAGCGCCGAATACCGAATGCCCTTAGATATGAATTGATTTCCTACATGATATAGAGCTACTATACCATTGAAATTTACTTAGATATAGATACATCCAAAAAGAAATTAGATTACAAAGGTGAATGCAGATACAGATACTCTGTTGTAGATAAAGCTACTGAAAATTACAGATTTGAATTGACTTTAAGATACATTTATAATAATAAATATAGATATATGTATATGTTTTCTAGAGAAGAAGATACATATGGATACAAATGCAGTAACACATTCATATTCAGATACTTTAACATAGGCTAAAGATACAAATACACTCGCTTAGACATCTATACATACAGATATAATTCTGAAGATAAACTATATATAGATACAGATATCTTACTCTAGAGAAATAAATATATTCAGCTACAGATATAGACACAGATACAGATAAAGCTACATATACAGATACAGATTCAGATACAGATACAGATAAACATACAAATTCATATACAGATACAATAGATACAGATATATAGATATAGATATTCGATTGCTTCAGTTACAGATACTTTCTCACAGAATCAGATACATTACTATAGCTACAGATACTTATTCGATTATAAATCTTTCTAATGCTCGTCACACTCTCGATGAGAAATGCATGAGACCCTCGGACATCGCTGTGTGCGCGAAGTATATTTAAATATCTAAAATGCGATGCGATTCGATTCGACTCATGACAATTCGAAACGAGCCGCTGAAGAAGCAGAGCCAGCGCGCAGCGTCTCACATGGAGGAGGCTCAAGTGCCAAATCGTGTTTATTTGCGCCAAAAAGAAAAACAAAGCAAAACATACAAAAAATTACCACAACGTTCAGCTTTCAGCTATATCTGTAGCTCGGGCAATCTATCTGTAGCCACAAAAATGTATCCGTCTCCATAGAAATGTGGCTATATCTGAGCCAATTTGGAAATACCTGTATCCATAGCAATGTATCTGATTCTATGGAAAAGTATCTGTAGCTTCAGGAAAGCTTCTGTAATTAAAGTAATGTATGTGTCTTTATGGAAATGTATCTGTGCCAATTTACTAATAAAAAATAAACTAATAAATGTATCTATAACAGTGTATCTGATTCTATGGAAAAGTATCTGCAAGCTGAACAATGTATTCGTATCTTTAGGAATTCTTTTGTAATTATAGTAATGTATCTGTTCCTTATCAAATGTATCTGTATCTAAGACAATTTACTAATAACTGTATTAATAACAATGTATTTGATTCTATGGAAAATATCTGCCAGTTAAACAATGTATTCGTATCTTTAGGAAATTATTTGTAATTAAAGTAATGTATCTGTCTCTATGTATCTGTATCTGAGCCAATTTACTAATAACTATATTAATTGCAATGTATCTGATTCTATGGAAAAGTATCTGAAAAGTAAGCAATGTATCTGTATCGTTAGGAAATTGTCAGTATCTGATTCTATAGAATTTTTTATTAATGGTCTGTATCTGATTCTATATACATTGCATCTGTCTCTTTGAAAATGTATCTGTATCTGATATATATGTATCTAAACCAATGTATCTGATTCTACGCAAAAGAATCTGTAAGATAGTCAATGTATCTGATCCTATAGAAAAATATCTGAAACTAGAGGAATTTTTGTGTATCTTTAGGTAATTATCTGTAACTATAGCAATGTATCTGTATCTTTAGATAAGTATCTGTAACTTGAGCAAAGTATCTGTGTCTTTTGGAAAGTATCTATGTATCTGTATCTATAATTACGCATCTGCCTCTATAGCTATGTATGCATATATCTATATCCAAGCTTTAACTTTATCTTAAGCAATGTATCTGTATCTCAATATCAACATCAATATCTGCATCTATATCTTTCTCTATTTGTGTATATTTAAGTATCATGTCCTACATCTATATCTACAGCCTTGTATCTGTATCTATGGCAAAGTATCTGTATCTATGGCAGTGTATAAAGTATCTCGCGCGCTGTATCCGCATCTGAGCGCTTTGCTTTTGGGCACGATCGCCTCGCCGATGATTGCCATGTGACACTGCAGAAAATCTAGCATATGATTATGTGCTTATATACATACACACCGTGCACACACACACACACACACGCACACAGTCGGCACTATTATTATTGTGATTACAATTATAATTAGTGAGATTTTGTATTTATTTGGTGAGTTTGGCGCATTTATTAAATTTAATTGCGGCTAATTTCGCTTTAATGCGAGACAAACTTTACAGCCACACACACACACACTTACACACACACACACACACTCACACACACACACAGCAAATTAACCCCTCGAGTGGCACTCAGTTTCGTTTGTCAAGTTGCTTTAATTGACTTTTAAATTTCCAAAAAAAAAAAACCGAATTCACAAAAAATCAAAGCGAAGCAGATTGAGTGTGTGAGTGGTGTAAGCAGAGGGGGTGGGGGGTGAGTGGTGGAGCGGTGAGGCGGGGGAAGTGGGTGCTTCTAAAGTGCAACTGCAGCAACAGCAGCAATTGCACTCGCGTGTCGGCGGCGTTCACACCTCAGACAATGCGACCAAGTGGCATACAGCATGCGGCACATGCGGCCGCGCCGACTCAGCCAGGGCGTGGCAGGGCAAGCGCCAGCGGGCGGGCCGGCTGCATTTGGGGCACTTGGCCGGACGGCTGCAACGGCGGCATGAGTTGAGTCCGGACAGCAGCCAAAGGGAGGGTATTCCCGTTACTGCCTCGCATTTGGCAAGGTGTGCGGTCAGGGTATTGCCTAGTCGAGCATTGCCCAGCAGTTGCACATGCTTTGTGTTGTTTCTTTCAGCGTGCGTCAAAGCAAAATCAAAGCAAAGTCAAAGCAAGTTTGTCTGGCCAGGGTCTAGAGGTAGTTGGCCCCTCTCTCTCTCCCTCCCTCTCTGCCTCTCTCTCTCTCTTTCTCTTTCTTTCTCTTATACAGAGACCTCACACATTGCGCACACGGCGCACAATTAAGAATATTTCTATCAGCCCACAAAGTGGGGCAGCTGTGGAGCTGTGAAACGGCTGGGCAGGGGCAGGTGGCCTGAGGCTATTAGCAAACTGTCTCAAATATCAAAGGGCAGTCGGCTGACGGACGTTCGGGCGTTTGGCCCGCTCGCCTCACTCGCCCCGCTCGCCCTGGCATCATCAGCAGCAATTGACATGCAGCAATTAGCAAAAGGTGCCCAAACACAAACACACACACACACACACACAAATGCAAATGCACACACAAATACATTCAGCCATTACATAATTATTCAATTGTTGCAACATTGCAGCATGTTAATCAGAATTGAATTTCGACTTTGGCAGCCAGGCAAACAATTGTCTCTCGACTGCACATTCAATTCAATTACAACTTTTTTTCCATTTCCATTTATAGTTGAGCAATAAAATCAATCAAGCTGCAGATATATATATATATATATATATATATAGGAACATATGCGCTTTAGGGCATGAGAAAGGAAAGTTAAGCATTTCATTTTCTCAAACCCTGAAGCGCATATGTTCCTAAGTTTCTATTAAAAAAAATATTAAATATTGGTTAAAGAGCTTTCTCCTTATATAGTGAACTAAAACATACAAAATTTAGTCGTTCATAAAAATAGTAGCGACTTTTTTACATATTTTAGAAGGCACTACTATTTTTTTGAACAACCAAATTTTGTTATCTTTTTGTTTTATTTTCAACAAATAAGTGTAAGACAGAAAAAATGAAATTAGACTAATGCTAAATAGTTTTTTGAGTTATTCTTGTAGCTACTTGTTTTTTCATGAACGACTAAAAGATTTACATAAATAAAGTATAAAATTTTATATATTACTTAAAAAACTACAATTTGTCTAAGAATTCCACATCGAAAATTCCAAATGAAATTAAAAAGATTTGAATCTAAAATAAATATTTGTCTTATTCAAAAAATTTCAATTCGTTTGGTAATTTTTGAATTGTATGTGATTTTTATTAATTTTTGAAAGACTCACATAAAATGGGCACTAAGATCAACTGAAACCAATTATATAAAGCCATATATCAAGGTAATGGATCATACAAGAGAAATAGCTGTTAATTGCTTAGTATTTAGTATGTTCTTCCTTATCCTTAATAACATCATGCAAGCGATAGTCGAGTGGAATTGTACATAAATCTACAAGTTATACGCTCATATCTAATGGATTTCATAATTATATATGTTCTTCATATGTTCAAAGACTTCTCTTATCGTTCACATATGTTTCATCCAACTACATCTTAATACTCTATAAATCATATTATAAATTTAACTAGCAAAATATTTCCTCCAAATATTTCACCAATAATATATTTCTAATATGCGTGATCTCAAATTTGCCAAGAACAATTTGTTTTTCACATACTTCGCAAGCGCCTCGACAAAAATAAAAAAAGAACAAAAGAAAAGCGAAAAGTCAAGGAAAATCTATGGAAATGGTTAATTTAAGCCAAAATGTAATTTGCCAAGAGGAATGCGGCGACGTGACCCCGCCAATGCCCACCAGATGGCGCTTCAAAGCTAAAAGAGCTTTGCGCTATCAATTTGCAATAAGCGAGTGTGTGTGTGTGTGAAAGAGTGTGTGAGTGTGAGTGTGTGAGTGTGTGTGTGTGTGTGCAAACACATCAAAACGACTGTCACAACAAAGCGACAAGAGCCAAAGTGAAAATTGTCAATTAAAATATTTAAAAGAGAGAAGAAAATATAATTCTGCACACACACACACTCACACACACAGACAGTGTACATAGATAAATGGCTAGTGGTGTAGGTTACCAATTTGGCGATTTGGTTTTTGGTTTTTGGTTTGCCTTGCTTCCGTCCGTCTGTCTGTCTGTGTAAAAGATCAAAGGCACTTAATGGCCCGGCTGAGTGTGACCGTTCGGCGCGCGGTCTCGAGTGCAGAGGGGGGCGGGCGCGAGGGGCGGCGAAGGCGCCATTTGGGTGGCAGGAAATCCGTTTTGGGCTTTTGGCCCCAAACTTGACGCGACTTTAATTGACGAAAGGGGCAAATGGGAAAAATCAACAAAAGTGTAAAAAATCAACGAGACAAACAACACGCACACACACGCACACGCACACAAAGAAAGGTTGGCAAAGCAGAACGTAGCAGCGACGGCGACGGCGACGGCGACAGCGGCAACAATATGCAAAATTAAATAAGATGACGCGAATAAAAAGAGCGGCAACAATAACAGTTACCAACAGCAAGAGCTGCGCCAAAAGTTCTTTCTCACATTTATTAAACAAATTACGCGAACACGGCACAAAGCAGAGAAAATATGCGATAAATAAATACACAAAAACACACACAAATGCGCGTGTGTATGTGTGTGTGTGTGTGCATGCACAATTAATAAACGAACCAAATGAAAATAACAACAATGCAGCAAGAAAAGAGAAAGCAAGAAATATCGTCCGGAAGTTTCTAACAAACAGAGCTTGAGCTAGGCAAAAGAAAGAGCGAGAGAGCGAGCACATGTAGAAGATTGCAGAAAGGAGAGTAGAGCATGAAGAGTGTAGAGTGCAAAGTGTAGAGTTTAGAGTGCAGAGTGAGGAGTGCAGAATGAGGAGTGTAGAGTTTAGAGTGAGGAGTGCAGAGTGCAGAGTGTAGAGTGCAAAGTGTAGAGTTTAGAAAGCAGAGTGAGGAGTGCAGAGTCTAGAGTGCAGACGGTAGAGTGCAGAGTGAAGAGTGTAGAGTGCGAGTGCGCTATTTTTGCTCGTTCAGTGTCAGCCTCTGTCTGTGCGTGAGGCAGAACTTCAATTTGGCACAATGAAACACTAACAACAACATGCTAAGTGATGACGATGACATTTCAACGCTAATTAAAATAATAATAACAATAACAACAGCATCAACCGCAGCAACAATAACAGTTGGCACTTCAAGCAGCCAGATTATCTGTCGTGCGTGTGTGTGTGTGCCAGAATGCTTGTGTGTGGGAGAGTCAATCGTTGTGCGAGCTTCACTTTGCTGTTTACCGTTGTTGTTGCTGTTGTTGTTGTTTTTGCTGCCCGTCTCGCTGCGGTAATATTGCTACTTGCTCGACTTAAGCTCGCGCTCTCTCGCCACTGCGCTCTCCCTCACTCCCGTTCACTATTGCTGTGTTTCCTTTGTCGCTGATCCGCAGACAAAGTCGTGCTTTACAGTGGCGCAAGACGCGCAAATCTATATGCAAATATGTATACATTTTCAAGCGTTTCATGCATGTCTTTTATTGCAAGTCAAATTAAACTTAATTTAAACTTAATTATTAAGTAATAATCATGTAAATATTTATTTAGATAGTTTTGAGCTATAGCTTATGTGTAGAATTAAATATTTTAAATTTGCGCTCTAACAATTTTATTTTTTTCATTTGCATTTTAGTTAATTGCCCCACTGTGCCTGTGTTTGTCGCTTCTCTTTTACACACACACACGTATATATACGTATATAAGCAATTGCCATTGCAATTAGCAGCTCAACTTGAGTGGAGAGTTGGAGGTGGAGTGAAGTGCAGCTTGAGCCGTTGTCTATGTGTGCGTGTGTGTGTGTGTCTGATGGGCTCGTTGATTAATTTCTTTTTTATGCAAACTAAGCGGCTCTCGTTGCCTTGTGTGTGTGTGTGTGTTGCAGGTGACAAAACCAGTTGCCGATTATTCGATCTGTAACTGTAACAGCAACAACTGAGGGGGGGGGGGGTGGGGGAGGGGGAGTTCTGTTTTTTTGGGGTGTTTCGCTTACCCTGCGCATGCAGCAGCGGGTGATGCGGTGGCATTGGCATTGCTGCTGCTGGCAGCGGCGGCGGCGGCGGCTGCTGCTGCTGCTGCTGCTGCTGCTGCTGATGCGGATGATGCGGATGATGATGCGGATGCGGATGCGAATGCGGATGCGAGTGTGGATGATGATGATGATGATGATGCACCGCCGCGGCCAGCTGATGCGGCATAAAGGCGGCGGCGACAGCTGCGTGTGCATTGAAATACGCCATGCGCGAGGCGGCGGCCATTGTCAGTTGTTGTTGTTGTTGTTGCTGCTGTTGTTGTTGTTGATCTCTAAAATGTTGTTGTTGTTGCTGCTGCTCCAAAGTAGCTAAACTGCCCGCTGCTGCTGCAGTTGTTGCTGCTGCTGCCAAGCTGCCGCTGCTGCTGTTGTTGTTGTAATGCGTCGCATTTGTTGTTGTTGCTGCTGTTGTTGTTGTTGTTGTTGGCTTGGGCGGCGTTGGCGTTTCGCGCGCGTTGCTTGTTGTTGCCGTTGTCAAATCGGTTGGCGTTTCGCATGTTGTTGCTGCTGCTGTGGTTGTTGTTGTTGTTTTATTGGCACTTGTTGTTGTTGTTGTTGCTGCTGTTGTTGCTGCTGCCGCAACGGCCAGGCCGAGCAGCTCCTGAATGGCAAATGGCGAACGCTGCGGCATCGCGCTCGCTCTCTCAACCCGCCTTGCTCACTATATCTCCCTCTCTCGCTCGCTCTTTAATTAGTTATTAGTCAACTCGAATTCGAATTCGAACTCGAAACGTTATTTCGGCTGTTGTTGCTTTCGCTTTGTTTTGCTTTTTGTTTGCTTTTAATTAAAACGGTACTTCAAAGCTCCGGCCACTTGCGCTCTCTTTGGCGCGCTCTCGCTCTCTCCCGCTCTCCCGCTCTCTCTCTCTGAGCTAATATGCCGGCTGCTCGTGTGCTTTCGCCTGTGTGCGTGCGTGTGTGTGTGTATGTGTGTGTGTGAGTGTTTACAGCTATCTGTAGGCCGGCAACAATAACAATCGAGTATAACTGCACTTAACACTAAAAAAATGATTGTTGCTGCTGCTGCTGCTGTTGTTGTTGTTGCTGGCGATTCGCTCGCGTTTGTCACGCGTTGATTTTATTTTTTTTTTTTATTTTTGTCTTGTTTGTCGCTTGTGTCGCCTGTCGCAAAAACACACAACAAATTCGCAATAATTTCCACGTTAAACTGTTGCCTGACTTAATGTGCAGCAGGAGTTTTGTCGTCGCCGTCGCCATCGCCATCGCCGCCGCCGCCGTCGTCGTCGTCGCCGTCGTCGTCGTCGTCGTTGTCGCCGCCGTCGTCGTCGTCTACGCCGATGCCTGCCCCAGCTTTGGTGGTTGGGACCTACGGGCTAGAAAGGCGCTGAGCGGTCCATGCAACGTGCACGGGCCACGGCAACGGCAACGGGATTTTTTAGCCTGACTTGATCCTTGGCAGCGCCGACGTTGCCGACGCTGTCGTCGCAGCGCTGCCGCTGCGCTGTTCGCGTCGCTGCTGCGCAACGGTAAACCAACGCCAGCTTCAGGGGCGGCGTCTGTTCACTGCCGCCGCACTAGCTGTGCCGCTCGCACTCATGCAGTCAGCCGGCGCGCAGCTAAGAGCGGCAATTTCCCCTGCACAGTGACTAAGCCCAACATGGCGCATGTGCGCAGCAACGTTGCGTGCGTGCGAGCGGCACAGCTGCTGTCTGCCTGCGTGCAGCTAGCTGAGCCGCTCTAGCGCACACAGCACTTCCAGTTGGCTGGAACACTTCCAGTCGTTCGACCAGTTTTGCCTGTGTGCGTGCGCCGAGCTGAGCATGTGTTGGTGCCCATGCGAGTGTGTGCGTGTGCGTGGTGCCCATTTTGTATTGTTTGTGGTGCTGCCGCTGCTGCCGTCGCTGCGCCCGCTAATGGGGTGGGATTCGGCGGCGGCTCGTTCAATGAAGGACGCCAATTTATAGCCGAAAAGCAAAAACAAAATACATCCAAAATGAGCTGCGCTGGAGTTGTAAAAACTAACTGTTGTTATTGCTGCGCACTACTAAAAAGAAAAGACGTCTAATTAAAATGTGGCAGAGCGCGGCGAATATCAAGCTCGCCGATCATGAGGCAGCGCAACGGTGCTTTCAAGCATCGCTTCCAACGGTTTTTCTCACGCCCACACACGCCGCGGCCAGCGCAGCCGAAGCGTCAGCCCACGCGCGAGCTGCTTTTTCGCCGCAAGTCTATGAGACAATCGAAATGCCAAAGCTACAATTACAATAACAACAAGAGCGAATTGCGCTCTCACGACAAAGCTTCGCCGTCGCCGTCGCTGTCGTCGACTCTTTGTCTACGACTGCGGCCACGCAGTCTGGCGACGTCTGTGCGAGGGAGATGGCAGGCGCCTAGCACCAGCTTGGCTGCGCCGCAGGAGCGAGCGAGCTAACGATCGCGCTCAACTGCGTAGCTGGAGAATGCGTCGCGGCGTAATTCGATATTTTCTTTTTTTGCTTTTTCTTTTTCTTTCTTTCTGCGCAGGTTGTGCGATCCTGGCTGGCAGCGAATGTGGAATGTGGAATGAGGGGTAGGGGTAGGGGAAGGGGGGGGGAGGGTATTGAGTGTGCATGATTCACGCTTTGAGCATTTTTAATGCGAATTTTCCCATTTCATTGTTAATTAACTTTGCAATTAGTGCGAGGGGGAGAGGGCGAGCAGCAAGACAATGCCAATAAGAAAATACGAAATTCATTCATTCGCTGTCAAAATATAAATATTGAATTTCCACTAATCAGGAGGATGATCATGATGATGATGATGATAATGATGATGATGATTAACTGGTAATTCGATATGCTGGCATAGTTTTCATATTAGGCAGCAGCAACAACTTTCAGCTGGCGATCAGTTGGCTACACTCCAAGCCGAGTGTGTGTGTGTGTGAGAGTGTGTGTGTGTGTGTGTGTGTGTGGATGTCCTTAAGCCGTTTGTCCTTCAACTAGCAGCTTTGTTTTGCAAATATTTTGACGTGCGATTCTCACAGCGCTCAACAAAAACATACCTGAAATCATTCCTTCATTGTAAATACCCTGTTCGTCGACCGTCAAGCGGGTATATGCATGCAGATATATTAAGTCTACACACTTAATGTCAAAACTCTCCACACAAGAAGTTCTAGAGAGTATGTTAAGCATGGCAAATAAAATAAAAAATATTTTTAAAAATTATCAAGAGCCAATATACCCGATTGAGAAGGTTAGTTTGTCAGTCACTGCACGAACAGTTTGAGCTTTCGCCTTGCGGGAGCATTTCCTCAGCTTTACTTAAAGCTTAACCATCATCATCCTCATAATTACAGGGTATATTCCAGTCGTTCATCGGCAAAGCTTTATCATTAAGGTTATGTCCGGCATACAGGGTGCCTCGAGTTGTCAGTGTGGTAGTCGAGTGGCCGACAAATGATTCAATTATCGCCTTAGCACTCAAGTGGAGCGCTTCAAGTGCGAAAGTTGCCCAAAAACACAAAGAAGAAGAAGAAGAAGAAGAAGCATACGATAAATATGAAGATGAAGCGGCAGCAGCAGCAGCAGCGGCAGCAGCTGAAGTTCGAGTTTCGAATTACCAACAAAAAAAAAAATATTCCAAAAAAATTGAGACGAGAAAAACGAGCGATTGTCAATTATGTTTCGAGTTGTAGTTGAACTACTCGGCGATTGTGGCGAGACAATGCGACAAAGCTTAATTATCGACAATTCAAGTTCAGTTAGTGGGAGGAAGAGAGAGGAGGGAGGGAGAGAGAGAGAGAGAGTGTGGGAGCGAATTGAAGAGATCTGATGAGAGAGAGTGAGAGATTTAAAAGTCGGCTTTTCATGGGGAAAATGAGTTGTAGTTGCAGAGGTTTTGAGAGGCATAGAAGATGGAAAAAAGAGAGAGATTGAGAAGTAGAAGAAGAGCGAGAAAAATATGGGTTAATAGATCTATTAATGGTTCAATGTGCACATTGAATTTTTAATGTTCTTTAGATTTTTCGAAAATAAATACAGATATGAAGAGAGATAAAAAAGGAAATAGATATATAGAGGAATAGAGAGAGAGACTTTGCAATACGAAAAGAATGATAGAGAGCGAAAGAGAGAGAGAGAGAGAGAGAGAGAGAGAGAGGGAGAGAGAGAGAGAGAGAGACAGAGTGAGAAGTAGAAGAAGAGAAAGAGAGAAAATAGGAAAGATAGATCAATGAATGGTTCCATGCGCAAATTGAATTTTATTTTTATAGTCCTTTAGAGAAAGGAAGACAGAGAGAAAAGGGAAATGAAGAGATAGAAAGAGAGAGAGAGAGAAATTTTGTAATACGAAGAGAAGGATAAAGAGAAAGAGAGAAAGAGAGAGAGAGAGAGAGATCTGTAAACGGCAACTGAAAATTGAGCTGGATTTGAGAATCTTTTGCTGTAACTTGACTTCTAGTGATATAGTAGAGTAGCGCTTCAAGGTTTTCATTTTATTCTTTTTCTTTCAACTTAGTCAGATTGTAGTTAGAGGATGAATTTACAGTTTATTAGCTGCTCATAGTTTCTTATAGATTTCTGTAGCTTCTACTCTAACTCAATTTCTATTCTCTTCATGAAATGCGAAGATTTGAATAGAGGCCAAATCGCTCGCAAACAATTTCAAATCATTCACAGGATTGAATATTGTACATAACTAGAGCACAAGCTAATGTAGTCTGACTTTAGATAAGAATCTTTATATTGTCAGCTCGCTCAGTTTTTGTAATTCACTTTGAAGCCAAAATTTCATAAGAGAGTATTGCTCTTTATTGTCTTTGATTTGATTTTTCTTATTAGTCAGTTATATTGACATATACATTTCTATCAATATCTATAAATAGCACTGTTACATGCTGCTCTAGTTCGCTGGAATACCCTGTTGAAAGGCTTCACAAATTATAAAAAAAAAACTCAGTCAAGAAAAAAATAATAATAAACCTGAAGAGCTTTTGTAAAACTTGCCAAAATGCCATTGTTCAAATGATTTGTTGTTGTTCATGTTGCTGTTGTTGTTGTTAATGCTGTTGTTGTTGCTGTTGTTGTTGTGTAATTAAGTTGTTTCGCCGTTGGACAGCTAAACATATAATGAACGCATCTCTTTGGATCTGCTCGATACCTCAGCTGCCGGCCATTTTGTTGCTGTTGTTGCTGCTTGTTGTTGTTGCTGTTGTTAGCCATAAAAGCCCATTGAACAATGAACATTAACGGGGCATATTAGATGTGTGCATAGCCAGATGACAGATGCTCTATGATTAGAGGAAGTTACTTTTGTCGATATTAAAAGTGAAATGGGAAATAAAATAAGAAAAAACAGAAAAACAACAAAATATTTGTATCTTAAAGTTATTTTGATAAATAGAAGAAATGAAATGTAATCAAATCAACTCAAGATTTTCGATTCAGTTTGGGACAAGCTTTGAGAGTCTTTAAGGTCTTTGAAATACGACTACTTTTTGAAATAAAAATTTCGTCAAATAAAATAATAAAATTAAAACAACAAAAAATTAACACAAAAAACTTTATTTCCTTAAAGTCATATTCAATATGAAGAAATTAATTAAAATCAATTTAAAAATCTTAAAAATTTAAAAAAATTTAATTAAATTTAATCTTTTTTAATTTTAAGTTGAAAACAAAGCGAAATTTGTGAAATGAACTAAGGCAAAGTAGAGTAGCTCCCAGTCGACTATTTAACAGATAGAGAGAGAGAGAGGGAGAGATGGAGTTAGTGAGTGAGATAGCACCATAATATTATTGTCACACAATTGTTGCTTTTGTTGTTATTGTTGCTGTCCAGCGATTAGTTGAAGCCTTAATTTGACGCACAATGCCAGCTGAACAACAACAACAATGGCAATGGCAATAGCAATAGCAATAACAATAACAATTATAATAATATATATAATCATAATCAAATTCTCGTTCGCTTAACTATTTAATTGAATAATCAATCAAATCGAATAATGCGTGGTTAGCTGTCCGCGCTGAGTGGCTCGCGGCGCGAACCGGTTCGAAAGTGGTACAGCGCGACGACTGGGCGACACGGCCATGCCCGACTATGGCCAATGGGTCTTAGATTTGAGTAATTCCGAAGATGTATTGAATATCTGTTAGTATCTGAGCTGAATTAGGTATTAATTCTTTCCTAGTAACGCTAGGATATACGAGATAGGATATTTAATATGATATCGATCTACAATACGATCTACAATCCATGATCTACGATCTACGATACATGATATACGATATACGATATACAATATACAATTTACGATATAAGATATACGATATACGACATACGATATACGATATACAATTTACGATATACGATATACAATTTACGATATACAATTTACGATATACGATATACAATTTACGATATACAATATACACTTTAAGATATACGGTATACGATATACGATACACGATATACGATATATGATATACGATATACGATAAACGATATACGATATACGATATATGATATATGATATACGATATACGATATACGATATACGATATACGATATACTAGATACGATATACGATATACGATATGTAAAAATCCCCACACTTAAGTCTAATATACCCTAATATTCACTGCATGTTGAGCAAATACTTCAATAACCTCAGACTTCAAGTGAATCAAAAGGACAACTAATATACTCCCCCCTCACACCCGCTGCTTAGGCAGGGTATACGAATCACATTGAGGACATTTTGTATTAGCTTTCGAATGATGCCAGCGTGAACAATTAAATTTCAATTCGATTTTTCAATTATTTAATTGTTCGCAACGTGAGAAAATGAGTTTCTGCAGAGGTGAATGAATGCGAGTTGAACAAACTAATAATTGTCCAAGTAATTAATTATTAGAAATCAATCGAGAAATATTTCCCATGAAAGATGCAGAAAAACTCTCTTTCGATTTCGAGTTGATAGCATTAGATGAAGCTGCCTTCAGACACCCTTGCGCTGGGGCGTGGGTTCGAATCCCACCTCTATCAATATGCAATACATTTTGATCATTTGATCAGATTCAGCTCTTTTAAGCTGCAAAGGTCCTTCGTATAAGTTATCTATATATTAATACAGGGTATCTGCTAGTCTATGATTTACCATTTTTTATGCTCTTCCAATTCAAATATTTAATCCGCATTCAATTGGCTTCGACTTTGGGTTTTGTTCCTGCTTCTTGACTTGATTTTTGCACTGCGCACAGATGGCGCCACTGTGCAGTTTATGGCTAATTTTGCGGCTGGTTTGTGTCTCGGCTAATCGTTGTCCCAGCGCAAAGCCAATTACAACTTTTACTCGATTGTCCTTCAATTAACAGCCAATTAGTAATGAAACAAGCTTTGCGCTTTTTGAATTCAAATTCAGTTGGAACTTAAGGCAAAGGCTTAAGATAATTTAAAGAAAATGAGAAGAAACCAAAATGTGCCTATAGGATAGCTGTTATTCAAGTCAGTTGGAGAGTAGACTTATTATTAGCATGAGCAGTACATTAATTGTCATTGTCATTGTCATTGTCATTGTCATTATTAATATCATTAGGATAATAAATTATATATTTCTTTGTCATTGTCATCGTCATTGTCATTGTCATTGTCATTGTCATTGTCATTGTCATTGTCATTGTCATTGTCATTGTCATTGTCATTGTCATTGTCATTGTCATTGTCATTGTCATTGTCATTGTCATTGTCATTGTCATTGTCATTGTCATTGTCATTGTCATTGTCATTGTCATTGTCATTGTCATTGTCATTGTCATTGTCATTGTCATTGTCATTGTCATTGTCATTGTCATTGTCATTGTCATTGTCATTGTCATTGTCATTGTCATTGTCATTGTCATTGTCATTGTCATTGTCATTGTCATTGTCATTGTCATTGTCATTGTCATTGTCATTGTCATTGTCATTGTCATTGTCATTGTCATTGTCATTGTCATTGTCATTGTCATTGTCATTGTCATTGTCATTGTCATTGTCATTGTCATTGTCATTGTCATTGTCATTGTCATTGTCATTGTCATTGTCATTGTCATTGTCATTGTCATTGTCATTGTCATTGTCATTGTCATTGTCATTGTCATTGTCATTGTCATTGTCATTGTCATTGTCATTGTCATTGTCATTGTCATTGTCATTGTCATTGTCATTGTCATTGTCATTGTCATTGTCATTGTCATTGTCATTGTCATTGTCATTGTCATTGTCATTGTCATTGTCATTGTCATTGTCATTGTCATTGTCATTGTCATTGTCATTGTCATTGTCATTGTCATTGTCATTGTCATTGTCATTGTCATTGTCATTGTCATTGTCATTGTCATTGTCATTGTCATTGTCATTGTCATTGTCATTGTCATTGTCATTGTCATTGTCATTGTCATTGTCATTGTCATTGTCATTGTCATTGTCATTGTCATTGTCATTGTCATTGTCATTGTCATTGTCATTGTCATTGTCATTGTCATTGTCATTGTCATTGTCATTGTCATTGTCATTGTCATTGTCATTGTCATTGTCATTGTCATTGTCATTGTCATTGTCATTGTCATTGTCATTGTCATTGTCATTGTCATTGTCATTGTCATTGTCATTGTCATTGTCATTGTCATTGTCATTGTCATTGTCATTGTCATTGTCATTGTCATTGTCATTGTCATTGTCATTGTCATTGTCATTGTCATTGTCATTGTCATTGTCATTGTCATTGTCATTGTCATTGTCATTGTCATTGTCATTGTCATTGTCATTGTCATTGTCATTGTCATTGTCATTGTCATTGTCATTGTCATTGTCATTGTCATTGTCATTGTCATTGTCATTGTCATTGTCATTGTCATTGTCATTGTCATTGTCATTGTCATTGTCATTGTCATTGTCATTGTCATTGTCATTGTCATTGTCATTGTCATTGTCATTGTCATTGTCATTGTCATTGTCATTGTCATTGTCATTGTCATTGTCATTGTCATTGTCATTGTCATTGTCATTGTCATTGTCATTGTCATTGTCATTGTCATTGTCATTGTCATTGTCATTGTCATTGTCATTGTCATTGTCATTGTCATTGTCATTGTCATTGTCATTGTCATTGTCATTGTCATTATCATTGTCATTGTCATTGTCATTGTCATTGTCATTGTCATTGTCATTGTCATTGTCATTGTCATTGTCATTGTCATTGTCATTGTCATTGTCATTGTCATTGTCATTGTCATTGTCATTGTCATTGTCATTGTCATTGTCATTGTCATTGTCATTGTCATTGTCATTGTCATTGTCATTGTCATTGTCATTGTCATTGTCATTGTCATTGTCATTGTCATTGTCATTGTCATTATCATTGTCATTGTCATTATTAACATCATTATGATAAGATTCTATATATTTAATTTTAATCTATGTAAAGTCGAGCTGTATATGTCCGCACATATACACAGCAGCTCGCCCCCTTCCAGTCTGCTTAGCTCAGGGATTATTTTGTATTTTGTTATGATTTGAATTTGACATTTTCGTCTCGTTTTTCTACCTCCCTTTGAATTGTTGCTGTATGCAAATCCATCAAAGCATTTTGTGTCCATCAATGGCTCATTAGCACATCGCTGGCCAACCCTCGAGCTTAAGCTCAAGCCGAAACAAGCCCAACTACCCCGCCTCCTGCTGCTGCTCCTCCTCCTCCTCCATCTCCTACCCATTCAGCCCCTATTCATGCAGCGCAGTAATCAAATTTGCGTCATGTCGCATACTTGAAAAGTTTTCTGATTTGAAAATTAACAAATAAAATGCCACAAAGCAACAGAGAGAAGAAAAAATGTAAATTTCAATGAGCAACATCAAGGGAGAGCGAGCGAGCGAGCGAGACAGAGGCGGGAGGGAGTGAGAGAGAGAGCAATTGCAAATAAATTGAAGTAATGATGGCAGCCGGAAACGCCTGCAATTTGCCACAATTGAAAGTGGCTGCCGCTGAAGCTGACGCTGGCGACGGCGGCGCCTCCTCCTCAGCCTTGTTGCAGCTTCAAGTTGCCGCGTGCCCCTCCCCCTCTCTGCCTCCGCCACTGCCGCCTGCCATTTTTTCCCATTTTTTTTCTCTCTAGACTTCTCGTATGGCTGCTCTTTGAGCTGCGCCCCTTTTTGTGTGCGTGTTTTTTTTTTCGGGTTGGCTGCAACCGCCACCGCCGTCTACCCTGCCCGCTCGCACTCACTGCCAGCTGCGAGTTCAGCTGCTGCTGCTGTTGCTGCTGCTGCTTTGCATAACTCGCAGCTGGGCGGGCATTTGATTTGATTAACACACGGCACAAGACTTCCATCATCATTAGCGAGCCGCAGTTGTCCACAATTCTCTCTCCTCTCCCTCTCGCTCTCTCTCCAGTTGCCCGCTGAGCACTTCTACCGTTACACTTCAACTGTAAATCAAGAGTCAGCCATTTTGCTCTACATGTATGCAGTTCGCACTCTCTCTCTCTCTCTCGCTCTCTCTCCCTCTCTCTCTCCCTCACTCGCCCCTCGGCTTGCCCAACTAATTTTTTACACCGCCTGCAGCGCCTTTATGGCTCTTGCTTATTTTCTAATTTACGCCCAGCCCAACTACAACTGCCACCCCCAACCCCAGCCCCTCCTCTCCCCCTCTGCCCTCTCTGTCTTTTGGGCAACATTTGTATTTGCACTTGGTTAGCCCTCAAGTGTCTGTCCCTCCGTCCTGGCTGTCCCTTCAAATTGGTTCCTCGTCCATTGTTAAGCACACACACTTCACACACACACACACTTCACTCACACACACACACACGCAAACCCTTGTCAGCTCTTGAGCAACACTCAAGTGTTCTCGAATGATAAATCATTTTTCTTCCTCTTCTTCTTTTTTTTTTGTTTTTTTTTTTCGTTGCGCCGTGCTCAATTTTCTCTGAAACGTTTGGAAATTAGTGCAGATAATCCTATTAACATATTTAACTGCCATGATTTGTATAAAAGTTCAACGAGAAGAAGCAGAGAGAAGCAGCAGAGGCAGAGGCAGCAGAGGAGCGCACATTTACTGCTTTATTATAATATTATTATTAGAATAATAATTGCTTTCAATATTCTGTAGAGCGGCAGAGGAGGGTGTATAAGAGATGGGTGTGTATATTAGATGAGAGAATATAAGGGGAGAGTATATAAAAGATGGGAGTATATAAGATGAGAATATATATAAAAGATGGTAGTATATAAGACAGAAATAAGATAATATAAGATGAGAGTATAGAATATGGGATTATATAAGATGGAGCTAGATGAGATGAGAGTATATAAGATAAGAGTTTATAAAAGATGGGAGTATATAAGATGAGAATATATAAAATGAGAGTATATAAAAGATGGGAGTATCTAAGAGAGACATGTGAGAGTATATAAGATGAGTGTAAGAGTATAATATATAATATGAGAGTATATAAGAATGATATATATATGATGGGGTTATATAAGATAAGTATATGCATATAAGATAGAGATGAGAGTATACAAGGTGGTAAGATGGGATTGCATAAGATGAGAGTATATAAGATATATCTCATCGTATCTAAGACATAATTGAGATAATATTAGATGATAGTATATAAGTTAGAATTGTTATATAATATAAGATGAGAGTATATAAGAGATGGGATGATAAAAGTTTGGAATTTATAAGTATGCGAGGTCTGTTCAAATAGTAAAGCGAATTTTGTGTTTGTTTTGAAAAATTCTTTATGGAACTATGAATTTCTCTTGAGTTTTGTTAATAAAGCCCTTAGCAATACTTATCAGGTGCAATTCTCGAAGCAGCTGCTGACATCTTCATGTGCTCAATTGTCGTCCTTAGACAGGCCTCTTCAGCTTCAGAAACAAAAAGAAGACAGAGGTGGCTAGATCTTAACCCCTTCTGCATATAGATATGTGTATATAACTATATATGATTGAAGTATCCGACTTCGACACATAATACACATTTCTTAAGGTTCGTTAGCCAAGAAAGATTTAGAAAGAAAAAAATAGAATTAAAATTTGGCGTAAGTTTCCTTAAGTCTCTTTGCTGCTTAATATTCGATTGCTTTAGATATATCATCTTCATCAGCATATGCTGACTGTGAATTCGTTCGCTTTGTCAACAATTAGCCTTAGCTCAATTAGCTAACAATCCCTGCTCAGAGTTCATGGCTCAGTTTGACTTCGATTTGCAGCTCTGCTTGCCTCACAGCTCCCATCTGAAATCTTCAAATTAAAATATCTCAAATAAATTCAAAGACTATATTTGAAATTTTGTACTTTACATTTCGATAGAATCCCCGTTCTTTCCGCTCCAGGTTCAGCTGTTCCTTTGGCAAACTCTCTCCGCGTTTCGGAGCCACAAAGCTCGAATCCCATTTGCCACTCTGATAACGCTCGCATGGTTGAGTGCGAAAAACTTGTGCTCTTTTTTTTCCAAATTTGTTTTTCAACTTTTAATCCTACGCCTGCTGCTGCCCCGCCCCCCGGTGGGCAGCGATTTCACTTCAAGTTTTCGCTTCGCTTTGTCGCTTTGAAATGGCTGGCGTCGGTCGCCCCCAGCGAATGGTGTGAAATTCGCAAATTGATTTCCCGCTCCACGCGCGACAACATCAAAAACAAAAACAAAAACAGAAAATAAAGACAAAAACGAAAAACAATAATAAAAAACGTTTTGCTTTGATTGCAAACAAAAATTAATCAAAAATTCGAAGTGAAAAGAGGAAAAAAAATATCGCAAAATTGAAATATGGCAAGAGAAAGGGCCCTGGCTTGCACTCTGGCCGCCTTCGCTTTCGCTTTCGGGTAGGCTGGCCACGCCCCCAGGCGGTGCATCAATGCCCAAGCGTCGACTGCAGTTGTACCTCGCCTGCGGCACAGTTTTTTTTTTGCCAGATGTTCGAGCGAAATGTCAAAGTTCGCGTCGCGTCAAGCTGCCAGAACATCTTGAGTGACAGCTCCACTATGCAGCGAAGGAAGCTAGTTCCGAGTCAGTTTGATGAACAAGTTCAATTTTTCAATTCAGCAATTCAATCAATTCATCAGCTTGATGAACAAAATTCTAGTTCTTACTTCTAACTTAGTTTTAATGAATAATTCTGGTTCTTGATCACAACTAGTTCAATTGTTCAACTTCATTGGTTCGCATTCTAGTTTTTACTTTTAGTTTAGCTCTTATTAACAATGAAACATGTGAATTCTAATTTAGTTCGAGTGAGCAAGTTCAGTTGTTCAAATTTAGTTCTTTAGAACAAGTTCAATTGTTAACTTACTTAAAGTGCTGATCACTATAGTTCAGTCTAATGAACAAGTTCGCTTTCTAAAATTGCATCACTTCGAATTTATATGATTAAGTTCATTTGGAACAAGCTCAGTTGTTTATTTTGATAATGCCAGTTCAACTTTAATTAATATGGCATATTTTAAAGAGCCGATTCTTATTAGTTCTATTAAACAAGTTCAATTGTTCGCTTTAAGTTCTCTTTCTAGACCAGCTGAATAAGTTCAATTCTTCAAATTGGACTGCTATTAGTTCTAATTCTTACTTGTAACTTGGTTCTTTTGAACCAGTTCAATTGTTCACCTTGAATTCTCGCTGTCCATCAAGCGCTCACTGAACTAGTTCAGTAATCGAATCAAAAACTTTACAGTTTTTCTTCAGCTCAATTTCGTCTAAAGCTTTAGATATACTACTCTCTAGTATAGGCAAAAAGGGGCGGGGTCAATATGAAAAGTTTATATATATAATTAAATTACAGGGTATAAATATATCTAACTACCTTTTTATATATTAATTATTTAGCTGCATTTATTATGAGTCAAACAAATTTTTCTTTAGCTAAAACTTTTTTTTTGTTCTCAAGTTTTGCATAAGTCGGATGTGAGTGAGCGTGTGTGTGTGTGTGTGTGCTCTGATATGAGCAAATGAGAAACTGGCAACTAGAAATTGCAGGCAGTGGAGCATGCGAAAGCAGTTGGGGCAGGGGGCCGTGGGGGCGTTGGGGCGTCGCACACGCAATGCGCCGAGTTGTTAAATGTCGCTCGCGTTGCGCCTTCTGTGTCCTTCGTTGAGCTTCCACATGGCTGGGGCGCTTGTGCAGGATTTGTGGTGCAAATGAAGCTGCCACTGCCGCAGCTCTGCTCCCTTCCTCCAATGATAATGATAATGATAATGATAATGATAATGATGAGGCTGATTTGGCTGGCTACACGCGCTGCCAGCCTCGACTGCTGCCGCTGCTGCTGCTGCTGCTGCTGCTGCTGGGTGTGAATTTTCATTTCAATTATGCAAATACGACAAGTGAGTAAAACAAAGCGCCACGCCCACATGTGGCACAGAGATGCTGATGGGGGCGAGGGGATAGCCTGGCTTGGTTGGCGCTGAAAGCTAGGGGGCCCCTAGCCCCACGCCATTTTGTGCAACAATAGGAAAATGCAGGCTGAAAACCGCAGCAATTTGTGGCTACCGCTCGTTGCTAGCAACAACAATGCATAGCCAGGCACACACACACACACCAACACACACATGCACATGCACATGCACACAACAGCACACACATGTGCATGTGTGTGTGTGAGTGCCGCGGAATTTTGCAATTTGTGCATAATAATCATGATAATAATTATCATACACACACATGTGTGTGTGAGTGTGTGTGTGTATGGGTGTGTGTGTGACTGCTGTCCCTGGGGCCAGGGCGTTGGCGTTGAGCAACAAAAAAAAAAAAAAGAGAGACAAAAATGAGAGTAGAAAAAAGGAAATTTGTTCACAAAATGCGGCAAAAAATTAAAAAATACCTTGCGAAGCGTTAAGCAGCTCAGCTGTGAAATACCCTGTAAAGCAAGGGCTAAGCACAGAGTGGAGCGTATGGGCGCTGTAGGTCATTATGAGGTGAAATGTGGATAGCGAGAGAAAGAGAGATATATATTTTGAGAGAGATACTGTGAAAAAGAGATATATAGATAGAAATAGAGAAAAGAGAAAGAGAGATAGAGGGAGAAATATACATAAAGAAAGAAAGATAGAGGGAGAAATATACATAATAAAAGGAGAGAGAGGCTGATTGATTCTTCTCTGTTTCTATCAATCAGCCTCTCGCCCTCTCTCTATCCCCATCTCTATAGAGTGATAGATGGATATAGAGTAGGAAAGTAGAAAAGGAAAATAGAAAGAAAGAGTAAGATAATTCTATCAGAAAGAGAATGAGCAAGAGAGGGAGAGAGAGGGAGAGAAGATGAGTGACAGATGGAGAGAGTAAGATAGATAGTGAGAAAGAGATCCCATTTTGCACATCCGTGAGGAAACGAGAAAAAGGAAAGATTGATAGAGAGAGGAAAAAAAGAGATAAATCTTTCATAAAGCAAGAATGTATGGGAAAGTAAACGGAGAAAGAGGAAGTGCGAATAGGAAGCAAGGAATATAGAGATAGAGAGAGAGAGAGAGAGTCTGAGATAGTCAATGCTGGAACTTTTCCATTATTGTCATTCATTTTGTGCCTTGAAATGTCCAAATATCTGTGGCTATACCCATTAACATATGTCAATAGAGTTGCTTACTTATCACTTCCTTCAAGCATTTCCTATATTTCCTAGATAGCTGTTGCACTTTACAGGGTATGCACGACTAGAGCCAGGCATGCGTAGCTCTTATGCAATGTTCAACTAGGCAAAGAGGCGTGGCTGGTGGCTGTGGTTGTGGCTGTGGTTGCTGCTGCTGCTGTCATGTGTCTGGTTAATTGCGGTGGTGGCTGCCAGGCCGAAAAAAAAAAAAAAATTAAGGAGGAAAAGAAAAGGAAAGAAAATGGTGGTGAGGTTTGAGCCTCGGCCTGGGCAGGGGCCTAGCAGGGGGCCTGGAGTTGGGGCGCATTCGCGTCCTGTTTCCCACTTGTGAGAATTGTGCAATTTTCAATTATTTCTCGCAAGTTTTTTGCAGCGGAGCGACCGAGAGACTTTGCATAATTATAAGCTCTGATTGCGACTGCGATTCGGCCAGCCATGAATCTTAATTACAGTGCGTGCGCGCCTAAAATTATGCAATGGTCTGATTATTCAGTTGCCACAGCGCACATAGTTCGTTAGCGCGCCTCGCGAAGGCTCTTAATCCAATATCACGTGACATCATTCAGCAACATCTTAATCTGCATGGGGATAGAGGGAGCTTAGAGATTCCAGACTGTGGATGACTGTAGACTCTAGATGGATTCTAGTATGTTGTGCTTGAACTGCTTGCGAATCATCAGCAGTGGCACGAAATGAAAGCTTACTCAAAGGACAATGCATGTGCATTGATGATACATGAGAATCACATAGAACGGCGATGACAATGAATACACCAAATGGAATTTTGAGTGCTGTAAGGCATTCAGAATTGAGCATGAATAGCTGAAGCTTGCTTAAATCAATCAGAAATTGGCTTATATGATTTCTATAGACATATTTATTGGTACAACAATTTTAAATACTTTTGGCTTAAAGCTATCTGTAGCTTATGCTCTGGAATGCATTCATGAGAATCGCATAGCAGGGCGATATTTGAAGGAAACTGACTGTGCTTTGTACTCTTTGCCGCCTTTTCTCTGCTTTTCTCGCTTCATTTCTTCTTTTGCTCTGCTTGACTCAATATTACTTTTTACTTATCAATCACTTCTTATTTTCATAAATGCAAATTCTTCTTCTTTTCTCTGCTACGGAACAAGGTAAGGAGTATCTTCTTTTATTTTCTCTACTTTTCTCTAGATTTCTATACTCACCGTTGTCTTTCTTCATCTATCTTTGGATGTAATCTCGAGAAGTCTCTAATGTATTGTAATATAGGCAACTGACAATTATGATGATTATGATAAAAAAGATTATAAAATTATAAATGCTTGATATCCATGCTATATATACACATTTTTGAAGCATTTCCAGAATAGGATTTCTTCGCATTAACAAATATATATTGTCTACATATTAATTATAATATAATAATTAAAATATCTCTATTCATTTCTATCATATATATATACTTATATATATATATATTATATATTATAGGAATAGATATAGATATGCATCATAGAATTACTTTCTCAGCTTCTCTGGGCATCTTCAGCTAATAACAGAAAAAGAGAAAAGCAAAGGAGAAATGGAAAAAATTCCTGCGACATTTTGTTATTTTCACGATTTTTCTGCACAAAATGAAAAGCTGCAAATGAATTTCCAAATGAAAGATCAAAGCGACATTTTCAATTGTTGCCCATTTGCTGGCAGCGCCAAAGGGGCGAAAGGGGGGGGGGGGTGGGGGCGTGGCATAAACTGCTTAATACGAAATGTAGCAATTATGTGTGTGTGTGTGTGTGGGTGTGTTGTAGGAGCAGCAGCCCAGCCACTCCCCCACGCCCAGCATACATCACTTGCCCTCTCTCTTCTCCCACTCTCCCCCTCTCCCACTCTCTCCCCATCTATCCATGCCTTATGCATATTTATTCATTTTTTCATTTACACATTTTTAATTTGAATGCTGTGCAGGCAAATGAAGCCTCCGCTCCCGCTCCCGCTCCCTGCCCCCCCATCCATAGCACCCTCTGGCTACCTAGAAGGCGTTCGCCTTGCTGCTTCCTCCCATCAGCTCCCACCGCCTCCTCCTTCTCGCCTCTCGCTGCGCAACTGTTGCCTCATTTTCTACAACAATGGCGTTGCATTATGCAGGCCATAGGCAGGCCCCCCCACCCCCCACCCCACTCCTGCCAGCGCCTGCTACATTACGTGTACTTAGCATTTCCTCAGTTTTCTATTTCGTTTTTCTTTTCCATTTTTTATAAATTTTTTTTGCTCAGTTGCTTTATATGGAAATCAACACACACTTGAAGTGTTGTTGTTGTTGTTGTAGCTGTTGATTTTTAATGAAGTACTTTTTCATTATATGTATATTACTTGTCTAAGCACACACACACACACACTCGCACACACTCGTGCGAGGTATTTGCCAGCGCAATGCAATTTCTTTTCATTTCCGCCTCTCGTTTGAGCCCTGCACTTTGTCATGGAATTCTCTCTCTTAATTTCTATTTTAGTTGTCTTTTCATGCAAATGCTGTTTAAGTGTGTGTATGTGTGTGTGTGTCTCTTCTGTGGACACTTCATAAATTCAAATGTTTTGTGCGCATTGCTCCAATTGCTGCTTAGCGAACGAATGCACTAAAAGTCTTAAGCACCGAAGCTCCATTCGAAGAATGCCTTTGGAATAGTTCGAAATGGAATTTGGCATATCTGCAAGAGAAGTGAGTGTGTGTGTGATATGAAGGACATTACTTGAGGACGTAGGCTTTTTTATGAGGATAAATGGTAGAAGTTAGAAGAGAGAGATGGCTAAAATGTAGCAGAGACGAGTGGAAGAATGGGGTGTAGAGAGGAATGAAGTGGAAGGAAACGGCAATGTAGACAGCTAGTGAAATTAACGAGAGAGAGAGAGAGAGTCAGATATATAAAGAAAGATAGAGAGAGAGAGAGAGAGAGAGAGAGAGAGAGAGAGTGAGAGAAAGACTGATCGACGGAGAGTTCAAAATATGATATAGAAATACGAATGATGAGGTTTAGCTCTACTGTTCTTTCTCCTCTCTGCGTACAGAAAGATAGAGCAAGAAAGAGAACGAGAGAGAGAGAGAGAGAGAGAGAGAGAGAGAGAGAGAGACAATTAAGATTGGGAATGAGAGAGGAGGTACAGAATAAGAGAGTGAGTGAGAGACAGAGTGAGAAAGAGAGGGATAGGTTCAGAGTAAGAATCAAATGAAGAGAGACGTAGAAAGATGATAAAGAGAGGCGGAGAAAGACGTAAAGATAGATGGATACAAAGAGAGGCAGACAGAAATAAATAGAGACAGCGAGAGAGAAGAGAAGGAAAAGAGAAGGAACAATATGAAGATGGAGAAATGGAGATAACGAGAGATAGAGAAAGAGAAAGAGAGAAACAAGTTAGAGTGCTCTAGTCGAGACGATTCGACCAAGAGATACCCTGAACCCTGTATGAACTAAAATCATTTTACGTTTCTTTTATATGTACATTGCATATAACGCATGCACACATACATACACAGTAATGCGTAGGCTGAGGGTATAATAGTGAACGAGTAGGAATTAAATAAACTATCATTTTCGTATTAATTATATTATATTCGTATAAATAAATTTATTATATCCATATACATCTTCAAATGCAGTAATTAATTACTCAAGTTGGCCTTTGGTAATATATCAAAAAATGTCAAAAATGAATGCAAATCATTAAAATCGAATTCGCAATAATGAATTATAGATACATATTTATATAGACTAATATAGATGAATAAATTCAACATTGCTTAAGTAAAGCTGTCTTCGAACTCTGTTTCTTGACACGGTGGAAAGACTTGCATGAATGAATATCACATAAACCTAGCCTTAAACTAGGCGAGGTTGCAGTCTTTAGGTCTTCAGGCCTGGAGATGCGAAAGGAAAAAAATGTCAAGCAAATCGAGTCAAGCAGATTTGTCTCAAGTCGCTCAGCTTTGATCGATTTGGCTCGTCTCAAGGCTCTTCGCTCGCATGTTGCTGTGCGTTGGCTTCCTGCTGGAGTGAGTCATTCGGGAATTGATCCTTCGGCTCCTGTTTGGCTCTTCCTGCGTATTTCGCTTTTTGTCTTGCCAAAAGGACAAAAAGGGAAAGAGACGAAGGCAACACAAAGCAGAAGGGGAAAAGGAAGAGTCTGTGGCATTCTTCTGTCAAAATATTTACACAACAGTTGTCAGTGCGGGATGTGTGAACAGGACATGGGACACAGGACACATTCCGCACTCGTTCCATTGTGTGTGCTCGATCTTCCTCCCTCACCCTCCCTCTCTCTTCCTCTTCCTCGCTCTAAATGCGATCATTGTCGTGGCCTCAATTACTTGTAATTATATTATTTGCAGAGCAAACATTGCCAGCCGGACTCTCTTCACCATGCCACGCCCTCTGGCCAAGCAGGATTTACGCCCACGGCCCTTCCGTGCTAATCCCGCCATCCGCTCAGAGCCGCACTGAAGTGGCAAAGTAAATAAATAGCCCCTGGCCTGCCGGCAGATTAGCATTGGTGTGATTCCAGTCCCGGACTACCAAATGGTCAGCGCCGCAGTTAAGTGGCAGAGCCGCAAGAACAACAGTTGCACCTCTTCTAGCTGCCTCTAGTAGCTGAAGTGGGCGAAGGATCGACTCGACAGCTGAGACGCTCGCTTTGTGTAGAGTCAGAGGTGATTTGATCCCTTTATGTCTAATTAGTTGGCCGGCCGAGAGGCGCAGAAAGGCCGTAAATAGCATTCTATTGAGCAGCTCTCTCTCTCTCTCAATGGGAACTAGACTCTGTGGTACCTGTAGAACTCGCTGTGGATATCTCAATTGCATGCTTGCATTTATGAAAATGAAATTATTTATTGAATTACCGATTGATATTAACCTGTGCGCAGTTGTCTTTCTCTATTTTCTATTATTTTTATAGTTCTCTGAGCGGTCTCCTTCTCCCATCACTTCCTCTTTTCTCTCATCTATGTTAATACTAACTTTCATTTCATTAATCTATGTAAATTATATCTCTCTCCCATCACTTCATCTTATCCCTTATTTATGTTAATACATCTCTATTTCTTGTAAATTATCTCTCTCATATTTTATTTGAGAAGAGAAGTTGAGACAGCTAAGACTTCTCCTCTTATCTTCTCCCATGTGTGTCTCTTCTCTAATACCTCTCATATTGCGATTTCTCTTTCCTGTCCTTCTCTTATCCCCAATTTCTTATCTGCCTCGTATTTCTCTTTTATATCCATCTCTCTCTCTCTCTCTCTCTTTGCCCCCTCTTTTCTCTTCTCTCCTTCACAGCTTTATCTCATCTCTCGTTCTGACAATTCCGCACTTAATCTCTCTTCATCAAATCTTTCATCTCACACTCTTTCCCAGTCGCTGTTCTTCCTCTCATCTTTCATTTCTCTGTTCCTCTCTGTCTTTCTCTCTCATATTTTAAACTTTTCTCTCGTCTTTTATCGCTTTTCCTCTTTCTCATATTTCATCATATTATATCTTTTTCTTTCATTCTTTCTCTTGCTCTTCTCTTTCTCTCATTTATCTATATCTATCTTATATCTTTCCCCTTTCCTCTTTCATCTTTCATCTGTCATCTTTCATTTTTCATCTTTCATCTGTCATCTTTCATCTTTCATCTTTCATCTCTCTCTCTCTCTCTCTCTCTCTCTCTCTCTCTGACTCTATAATTCGTATCTATTTCAATGAAATGTCTTAATTTTTCTCTCTATTTCTATGACAATGTCAATTTCTCTATCTCTCCTTTCTGTCATCTGTAGCTCTCATCTCTGATTCTTCCGTCTCTAGTTCCATGTAATATATTTGCCTTATTTTTCTCTATGTAACATCTTCTATTGCTCTCATCTCTCATTTCCACCTCTCTCTTTCTCTTCCTCTCTCTCTCTCTCTCTCTCTCTTTTTTACAACATTCTACCTACCTCCTCTACCTTCCTCCCTCTCACAACTTCTTGTTGTTTCATCTGTTCTCATTGCCCAATTAATTGTATGATTAACGTCAATCTGCAAGACGCCCACGAGCAGCGAGGCACAAAGATACACGCTGCCAGATACAATGCGCTATCTACAAGATACTTTATCCATATCAACCATTGGCAGCGGCAGCGGCAACGGCAGCCGTGAAAAGCGACGCCTGACGATGAGGCACTTGAAAATTTCCACGTTTCTCAAAAAGGCGCGAGACCTGTGCCACCGTCGATTCCCAGCCCAGTCCAGAGTTCGAGTCCCGGTCTGGGCTTGGCTCTGACTCTGGGTCTGGGGCACAGGTGCCGCAGCCATGGCTCAGCAATTTTTTTTTCCTGTGTAGTTGGCGTTGTTTTTTCCTGTCAACACGTATGCAGACTGTGTTCTTGAGCCGTGACTAAAGCGTTTCGCCTAACAAGCCGTTAACGAGCTGCCGAAGAGGACTTCAGCTCGCTAGGTTCCAGTCACATGTGGCAGCAGCTCCTTGGCAATCGCGTTTAATTGGTAAATGGTTCATTTAGCAGTCAGAACCAATTACGCGGCACACACCCGGACCCACTCCGGGTGCGCCGCTGCGAAAACAATTACAACAGTTTTACTTTTCACCTTTTATTTTTATTGAGAGCTGACGTCGGGCCGAAAGGGGGGCTGCGAGGTGAGCGCAGCTCGAGTATATGCAAATTGCGATTTGCGCGCGGTCTCTGCAGCGGAGCAGAGCTGGACTTATATTTTGAATTTGGATGGCAACGAATTAAAAAAAAATAGGAAGAGAAAATTAACAGTTACTAACACATTTTTGGGGGTGGGAAGGATTTGCAAACACACAAAAAGATTATTACGAGGATGACTCCCATTTGCAGCTAGCTAGTGAGCCACAGATGCTCGACATTCGCATGCTCGATGGGATTATCCTATAATATATATATATAAAGACTTAGATATATGTAGTATGATCTATTAGGTACTTACCTATGTGCGCAATTTGAAGGCGGTATATATGAAGAAACAAGATGCTGCGATGGCCAAGAATCCAATACTCATCTCATATTTATTCTGATCAACGAAAAGATCCCAGACCGAATCGTAAAGGTCGATCACCAAGCCCTTGGTCCAGCGATAGATGGTGAACTTTTCGGCGGGCGGCGCGGCGCGCAAGCCGGCCCGGATCAAAATCGTATTCAGGCGATCCATGACGATAGATGTAAGAACGAATGAGACGATATGCCGATAAAAGCTTGGAAATTAGAAATATAGTGAAAAAAGATGAAGAAGTTCAAAAGCGAAAATACTGGAATTGAGATGTAGTCACAGCAACTTGAAGTGAACCGAATGAGGCTCTACACAAACTCTCCCTACCTCCTAGCAAAACTTGGACGAATGTTTTTTCCTCGCCCACTGATCCGCTCAAGAAACCCCTAGAACTTCACGCAAAAACTCGAACGAGTCTTCATTGCTTTTTATTCAGCTTGGGAAATTTGTCGAGGCTTGTGCCCTGACAAATATTTTCATTCCATCATTAGAGAGCAACGTGTTCACAACAATTTCAGATTTTTTTTGTTAACAAATTTACAAAATTACAAATTTAAAAATTTTTAGTAAGTTTAGCTTGTGTATATATGGAAGTATTCTCTTATAAAGTGGCTGCCTTATAAAGTGGCTGATCAGTTTACTCTAAGTGCCAGTAATACCTGAAAAGCGTATAACTCGTATAAATATGTGCATAAATAACAGAAGTGTCGTGTATGGAAAAGTGTATGGTAAAGTCTCTTCTAAGTACCATGTAAAGGACATTTCAATTGTTTGTTAAACTAACTTCTATAACTTCTTCCAGTAAATGAAGGCAGCTGCTCCTAATTGTTAAGTGCTAGGAGGCGCACATTATGTAGTATCTGCTATGTGAACTTCAGTAATTCCTGTAAATGTCGAGAACTGCACGACTTGGAAAACACATGGTAAAATACCTTTTAAACTATCTGAAAAGCTCTTATAATTCTCGTAAATAACATTTTGCAGGATCTATAAAATCGTAAAAAAATGTAAAGGTTCTGACCGGAAGAAACATTCTATTTTATATGAAATGTGGACATCTATTTATACCCTTAATTTGGCTTAGTGTCGTGCAGCCTATCAAGTTTTGGCACAACGGTATATCAGACTTCGTCAGATATACAGAACTTTATATACTTAAATAATTTCCGCAATGTCTGTATACAAATTGTTAAGTAAAGAGTTCCAGATAGTGTAATTTGTCTTAATTTATTTACACTTAGAGTAACTTAGACGAACGGACTAAGAGCAGTTCAGACAATGAGATATTTCTGAGAAACTTGGATAAAACTGGGCTTGGTTGACTTTTGGGGGCTTTGGCGTTTGTTATATTATCACAAAACTAAGCGTAATTGGGCAACATGTGGCACGCGGCATGTGGCATGTGTGGCATGTGTGGCATGTGGGGCATTCATTAGAAGTGCTTGGCAAATGCGTCGCAAAACTGCGCGCTCTCAAAGGAAATCAACATATTTTAACATTAATTTGGATGCGGCGGCAAACGAGTTAAAAGTTGCTCGCATTAATATGCACGAAAGCCAAAAAAAAAAAAAATACACTGCAAAAAACGGCGAGTGAAGAAAGCAAAAAAAATTAGAAAAATGTAAACGGATAAAGTGTGAGGAGTAAAGGGGTAGAGCGTGGGGCGAGGGGCGAGGAAGCCGGGCGTATGTGCTCGACGAGGCGGCGGAATATAATAATGAGGACACACACACAGCTACACACACACACACACAGCTGCACACACACATACAGCTACACACGCATCTCGTTAGCAACGACGCCGACGCACCTGCACCGAAATGGAGTATTAAAAATTATGCAAATGAATTCGCGGATTCGTCAGGCAAGGCAGGTGGTTGGGTGGCTGGGTGGTTGGAGGTGCTCAGCGGCTGCTGTCCTTCAGCGCCACACCCATCAACTGCGCGGAAATTAAGCGCATGTATAAGAAGCAGCAGCAGCACCAGCAAAGGACATTATGAATGTTGTAAATTAATTTCTGGCGGGCTCTGTTCTTGGCTTCTCTTTCTTTCTTTTGTTTTTTTTTTTTTCTTCTCCCTCTCTCTCTCTCTCTCTCTCTCTCTCTCTTGGCGCTCGCATCTGCTTGAAAAGACACGGGCTAAGCAGGGGCGAGCCTTGTGTGAGTGGTGGGTGGGGTTGGAGCTGGCGCTGGACAAATGCGTAAAAACAATTACGCTCTAATTGCAATGATTTCCCCTGGAAACGCTGCGTCGAGTCCCAGCGCCAACGAAAATTGAGCTAAAAACGAGCCAACGAGTTGCACAAAGTGGGCGGCTGGATGGGGCGTCAAAGAGTGGGGAGGTGAGGTGGTTCGTAGGTGGGGAGGCAGTTGTGGAGCAAGCAACTGCTGAGCTTGTTACGAGCGCAGAGTGCAGAGAGCATAGAGGGAACTTGCCTATTCAGACGATCAGTTCGTAAAGTGATGGGGATTGCAGAGGAAGTTTCTCTCAGTGTGATGGGAAGGCAACAAACAGCTAAGCTCTAAGCTCATTGAGGGCAGTCTTGGCTGAGGTGGGCCAAGATTGCGATCAAATAGCAATTGAAATAGATCGAAATCTTGTTAAAAATTTAAGTTATATTTTTTCTTTTTTATATAAATTTTATAATATATTTTAAAATACCTTGTATATATAATTGATATATATTTTAAATATGGTATCTATTCACTTCAACTTTTCTTGCAATTGCAATTGCAGTTGCGGCTCTGCATATCTTTTATCTCTTTTTCTTCCTTAAAATTAAGTTTCTTTGCGAGCTGCTCTAGAGATAGGTGCAACCTCAGATCAAATCGGATCATGTTTTCATACGATTGTTACAATTTTTCTCTAGCAAGGTATAAAAGCGTCGACTACTCCCTTTTTCTTTCCATTTTTTATATTTTTTTAACGTTTTTTTTTAAGCCTTAAGGTAGTCGCAATTGAAGTCACAATGCATGTGGCAACTACAGTGAACAGTGGCACAAGTGGACAAAATTTGAGAGAAATTTGACGTAAGGACGAATGGACAGGTGAACAAACGAATGAAGGAATAATGGATAGAGGGATGGATGGATGAGCAGACGGACGGACAGAGAGTCTTACAGGGTGACGGACGGATAGGTCAAGAATTGATATAATTCATGAGGTGTGGCAAGCCTCCTACTACCTTGTATACATTTCAGATCTTAACAAAGCCTCAATACCCTGAACCCATTAAAGAATGGAGTTCAGGGAATGGACTATATGAAATATAGCAGGAATGTGTTTGAAAATAACAATTTCTATACAGTATAAATAAGCGCTGTAAAATCTCTTAAATATCCGATAAACCTTGATCATATAGAGAGACTAAGTCCAGAGGTATTTCTTTTATCAATAGACAACAGACATTTGTCAGCCAATGCGCTCTGTCAACTCTGATCGATTGTAGCATAAGCTGCGATAAGTCTAGAAAGAGGTGAACGATAAATCGATTTTGAGCTGCCTTTAAGGCTATGCGGCCCACTGTAGCTCAGCCGCCTGATGGCAATTTTAATTTCGCTTAACGAATTATTAAATCCGAGTGTGTGTGGGTGAGTGTGTGCGAGTGTGTGGCTGTAAATCATATTCAGATTCATGCTTGAATGAGTTTTTTCTGCACGCCAGGCACTTGCCTGATCAAAGGACGACACTCTTGAGAAATTATCATAAAAGGATTTGCGGGCATCCCAATTTCAATTCCAATTCCATTTCCATTTCCATTTCCATTGCCATTTCCATTTCCATATAACCATTTTGAATAGAGCGCCTCGTCTTTTGTTTTTGTTTTGTTTTCTCTTTTTTTTTCGACGCTTCGCACAAAATTTGAATAATGCGAATAATGCAAATGAATATGAATATGTGTGTGTGAATAGGAATATTCATATTCGCCATTCAGTGCATTCGCATTCGCTGATTGCATAATAGGCCGTTGGCATTTGCCAAACCGTTTGACTTCAGCTCCTGCTCCTGCTGCTGCTCCTGCTCCTGCTCCTACCCTGCTCCCGCCTGTTCCACAATTTGCGAATTGCAATTAGAAGCTCAAGTGCCGAGTGCCGACTCCGCTTAACACAATAGACAATTGTGTTCGACCCATCGCGGCCCAAATTGGAAAAATGCTAAATAAGTAATCAGGCGACCCTCCAAATTGTCAGCAGCCCCGTCCCGAGCCCGGCCCAACCTCGACCGCGACCTCGACACTGGCCCACCCACCTTCAACTGCATTTTAGCATCCAATTTCAATCCCTGAACAGCTCACATTTGCACTTTGAAGTGCCTTTCCTGTTGTATTGCACTTGGCTGCATCTGTGAGCAGCTGCCTAGCTCTACAAATTAACGATTTGCGAGCTCATTTTACTTAATTTAGGTGTTTTGAGAATCGCATAGAGCGGCTGTGGGACATTGTTGAAGCATTGCAATGCTAGTTGACAGCGAGCTTTTTCACTTCTTACTATAGAAAGCGGCTAATTGAATCGAATGTTAATGTTTAATGTTGAGCTGAAACTTTCTGAAATTTAATCCAAATTCTTATGAGATTTTGTATTTGCTTGGCATTTACCATTTTCCAGTTTGGCCTAGTTCTATATTTAACTAAGTTGAAGCCTTTGATACATAGAGTTTTAGAAAATGTTCAGCTACTCTACATGTGTCTTGTATCTATATAAGTCTTAATTCTTATAGATGCCACTAGATGTAGGCATAAGATGGAACTACAATAGTTAGGCCAGTTGCTGAAATGAAAAATATATTCAAGTGTATACGTATATTTGATGTATATATAATTATGCATATATATGTAAGCACTACAGCTCATGCATAGATTTAGGAACTTTAGACTGAACTTAGATTCGATTGAAGTAAAGTAAGAGTTCACAGCTAGAACAGATCGAACAGATAATAATGACTACTAGATGGTCATAAGCAGACTTAAGAGCTTAGTTCTATATACCCATATATACCTATAAAAATCCAAAGAATCCTTATAAATAGAGATCTAAATAATGGCTACACATAAGGTATATACATAGAATAGGCATATATATATTCATGATTTATAATATAATACAATACCTAGAAATATATATAGCATAGGCATATATATTGGATCAATGAAGTATATACACTATCTAAAGCTGTAGATGAAGCTAATCAATGATGCTGTATCAATAAAATGCTATAAGTCTGTTAATAACCTAAGACTAATAAATACCTTTAAAGTGTGCCAAAATGTCAAGCAAAATGTATCGAATGTCTATCGATAACACAACAGAACTGAGCTAGACATACATATAAATATATAATACATATATCTATTTATATCTATCTATCTACATGCATCTATTTAAATATCTATATATGTATCTATCTATCTAAATATATGTATATATTTACATTGAGATATAAATTTACACACACACACACATATATGTATAGCCTTGTTACCTCTATCGATAACAAGGCTATACAATTATCGATATACATTTATCGCTCACCTGTCGCTAGCTTGCGTTGATCACAAATCTTTCGGACGCAGCGGCAAATTTGCGAAATGTTTTCTTTCCCTCTAACCCTTTCTGCAGCTGCGGTTCTGGTCTCGGCTAAAGTTTGCAAACAAGGGCAGCTTTCGAGTGTCAACAGAGCTTTTCAGGTCGAAAGGGTTGCCGGTGCGCGCACACACACACGCGCGCACAGCGATGCTCGCTTTTGTGTCTGTGTGTGTGTGGCCATTGCGCTTGCCTCGCTAGCGAGCGGCGCACGCTGCGTATGCGTCATGCGGCACTGTTGCATGGCCGATGGCCGCCTCCGCTCAGCTTCTGCCTCTTCTTCTTCCTCCTTTCCTATTTACTTGATAGATCAATTTAATTTTCATTTATTGCTTGAGTGGGCGTGGCGGGGCTGAAGCCAAATTTGTTAGCTGATTCTCGCAAATTGCATTTAGCAATTTTCTCGATACGCATTTGCACAATCAGAGCAATAAATTCAATTACAATTTGACCAGCGACGGCAACAGCAGCAACAACATTGGCAAATATGTCACAAACAGCTGCCCCGCCCACAGTGTGGCGGGTGCTACGCCTCCGGCTGCTGCCAGCTTCAGTTAGTTCGTTTAAGTAGTTGGCCCAAAGTGTATTTAAGCTAAAAGCTTTGGACTCCACTTGACAATGTGCCAAGGCGTTTGTTGTTGTTGTTGTTGCTTGTTGTTCGTTTGGCTTGTTGTGCCGCCTCTTGGCCGTGCCTCCGCCTGTTTTGTTCGTGTTGTCTGGCGCCTTTTGTGTGTGTTGACATTTTGGCCAGCTTCTAATCCATCCGTCTGGCATCGTGCGCCCGCCTCCGCCTCCGCCTCTCGCGATGCCTCACAAGGGCGAAGACCCTTGACAAGATTGAGGATTTATCTCAATACTTAAGCACACAGCGAGGAGGGCAACGTCTTGGGCAATTGGGCGATGGCAAGTGGGTTTATCGATTGCTTTTTTCCCTTCATATCGATAGGCACTTTGCAAGAATTATACACAAATTGATGAAATTCAAAGCATTTCTCAACTGTCGATTATCGATAAGTTATCGAATTGCATATGTGGCCAGAGGAGAAGCAATCGGTATACAGTCATTTGGGCCAACATTTATGCTATGTACATAATCCATGTATGATATGATAATACAGCGATTTATAGCATATATTAAAAGTGACTGTTATAGAAAATCCAAACGTATCGATAACTCAATATCGATGAGCTAGCATCGATAGGCTTAACTTGCTTCTATTATGATTGCAATTATTGCATTTCTGGTTTTATAATCTACTTGCCTATATCAAGATTTTAAACAATTAATAGATAGCTTGTTTGATTTATTATGTTATCGATAAATTATCGATAACTGTGAGCGCTGTCAAAGTATGTATTTTATGCAATTTTGAAATTTTGTTATATTTTGGATACCGGCCCCAAATCCCCCAAATTCTATGAAAACAGATTCGACGGGGCTCAGGGTATCCCGTAGCTATAACTTGTTTGAGCTGCTCTTAGTCCGTTCGTCTAAGTTACTCTAAGTGTAAATAAATTAAGACAAATTACAGCATCTGGTACTTTTTACTTAACAATTTGTATACAGACATTGCGGAAATTATTTAAGAAGTATATAAAGTTCTGTATATCTGACGAAGTCTGATATACCGTTGTGCCAAAACTTGATAGGCTGCACGACACTAAGCCGAATTGAGAGTATAAATAGATGTCCATATTTCATATAAAATAAAATGTTTCTTCCGGTCAGAACCTTTACATTTTTTTACGATTTTATAGATACTGCAAAATGTTATTTACGAGAATTATAAGAGCTTTTCAGATATTTTAAAAGATACTTTACCATGTGTTTTCCAAGTCGTGCAGTTCTCGACATTTACAGGAATTACTGAAGTTCACAGAGCAGATACTACATAATGTGCGCCTCCTAGCACTTAACAATTAGGAGCAGCTGCCTTCATTTACTGGAAGAAGTTATAGAAGTTAGTTTAGCAAATATCAATATATATGATATAGATTTTTTTTTGTTAGTAAATGTAATTAAACGAAATAAATTTCAGAAACGCAATAGTTACATACGCCCACACGACCACGCGCACTTGCGCGGCCGCCCCACAGCTTCATTCATGATCAGCCGCATATGAAGCGGCGGTAGTCGATCTGATGCCTCGAGTTGGTCATGTGGCACCGTGAGGGACGCCAGCTCGAGCACCGTGAAGGTATTCGGTGGTATTGAGCACCCTCGGCGGGAGACCCAGGCGACACAAAGCCCGTGTTGCATTTGCAGTTCCCACTGGCGCAGCGCGAGTATGAACTGGTCCCGCTTGGACATGTCCACGTAGCAGGCGTACTTGCCGAGCGCCGCCTGTAGCGGCGCGCCTGGTTGAGGCGGCGCCCGTATCCGCGGGGAACATGGCCTCCATGAGCGACGTCGGTGCAACATCGCCGCTGTGCATCCTTATGGAGTCGAGCAGCTCGCTGACATCACCCTCTCTAAGGCGCTCACCACCGTGGTGAGGAATACGGCGCAGCTAGCAGTGGGCGGCTTCAGCCGTCCGCGTCAGCATCTCAGCCCGTCGACATCTTGGCAGTAGCGTGGGCTGGCCAGCTCACAGTAGACACTCATCGCCCACTCAAAAGTAACAGCCGTCGGCGGCGGTTGGCTGCAGAAAGGCCGGACAGACGGACGGACAGGCAGACAGGGCCAAATCGATTTCTCTTTTCGTGCTGATCAAGATCCTCCTTCTGCCTGTTACATACACCCAACAAAACCATTATACCCTGATTTCCCATTTTCAATGGGCTCAAGAAACCCCTAGAACTTCACGCAAAAACTCGATCGAGTCTTCATTGCTTTTCTATTCAGCTTGGGAAATTTGTCGAGGCTTGTGCCCTGACAAATATTTTCATTCTATCATTAGAGAGCAACGTGTTCACAACAATTTCCGATTTTTTTTTTTTTACAAATTTACAAAATTACAAGTTTAAAAAAATTTTAGTAAGTTTAGTTTGTGTATGTATGGAAGTATTCTCTTATAAAGTGGCTGCCTTATAAAGTGGCTGATCAGTTTGCTCTAAGTGCCAGTAATACCTGAAAAGCGTATAACTCGTATAAATATGTGCATAAATAACAGAAGTGTCGTGTATGGGAAAAGTGTATGGTAAAGTCTCTTCTAAGTACCATAAAAAGTACCTTATAACGTGTCTGATAAACTAACTTCTATAACTTCTTCCAGTAAATGAAGGCAGCTGCTCCTAATTGTTAAGTGCTAGGAGGCGCACATTATGTAGTATCTGCTCTGTGAACTTCAGTAATTCCTGTAAATGTCGAGAACTGCACGACTTGGAAAACACATGGTAAGTACCTTTTTAACCTATCTGATTAACTCTTATAATTCTCGTAAATAACATTTTGCAGGATCTATAAAATCGTTAAAAAATGTAAAGGTTCTGACCGGAAGAAACATTCTATTTTATATGAAATGTGGACATCTATTTATACTCTCAATTCGGCTTAGTGTCGTCCAGCCTATCAAGTTTTGGCACAACGGTATATCAGACCTAGTCAGATATACAGAACTTTATATACTTCTTAAATAATTTCCGCAATGTCTATACAAATTGTTAAGTAAATAGTACCAGATGCTGTAATTTGTCTTAATTTATTTACACGTAGAGTAACTTAGACGAACGGAC